>JAQIXX010000069.1:0-108919 GCA_034700605.1 Willowsia nigromaculata
TCAATAGGACCAAAAAGATTTGCTATAAGCCCGTTCGGAATAACCACTGACTGATATTTTAGAGCATGGACTCGTTTATGGCCGTTGTAGCATTCCCGTTGAAAACGAGAAGGGCGACATATAGCTCGTACAGTTCCTAGAATCAAACAGAAGCTTATGATGAAACATAAGTTGAGTTTTGATAAAAAATTAACCAGACAGTAGCTTATGATGAAAAATAAGTTGTGTTCTGATTTTATACCGTCGATGAACCCCCAGCACCTTTTTAGAGGTGATCCTTTTTCAACGACTGCTTCACAATAAACATCCAAACATTCCTTAGATAGCCATGGTTGATTTAATGAGCCGATAAGATGTCCAAAGAGATCAATTATGTGTTCCAAAATTAAATTGAACACCATACTGATCTCAGAAATTTTACGATTGAAAATCAACGACAGGTCCATAAGACGATTAGGGTAGCTCATTCGCCGCAAAAATATGCACAGAGCTTCGAAATTGTCAAACAAAAATTAAGTTTTTGCATTAATTACTGATAATTTAGATGATCGTGCAAGAAGGATTATTTAACTTTGACTTTTACCTTCTTCGGCAGTGACCACAGTTCCACTTTTGCACTTTACTTTCCAGGGGATTTTCAGCAGCTGTCTTAACTGTTTAATTTGGATTTTTGTGAAGCGAAATAGAGAAAGGCACTGCTTATCATTGTACTTATCTAACAAAAAGGGGACTCGCTTTGTTTTATTAATTTTAGAAGCTATCATTAAACGAAGTGCGAGTCTTCGATTGGTTTTATAAAGACGAGCCAGAAGATCCATGATTAGAAAACAAGGTTTTTACGGAAGTCAGAGGTATATGAAGTAAAGTATATCGTGCACTTCGAACAAAAATAACGAAATAAATTATCTCATAACAGTCAATTACAATTTGTCGGGATTTACTGAAACAATTAGGAAGTAAGCGAAGTACAATCTAAAGCTTATACATTGCATCTACACTTCTCCGCGTAATACGGTGTCTTGCTAGCCTTATATTCCTCTCGTGTGGCACTCAATCGTTGCAAATCGGAAGCAAATGTTCCGGACGAAGAAGCCTCGACGTAACGCTTATAGGCCGCTAAGGTACACCTGGCATCGTCTATAGCAGAGTGATGGCCTAATTGGAATCCACTCCGGTTGCTTAATAACTTTTTCACGATGTGGCCCAACGCAAATCCCCCTTTCCCGTCAAGGTAGACGTTGTGCAGGTCAAATATGTAGGAATATGAGAAGTTGAGAGATGATAAGTCATTTGCCAGACTAACTCCAACCAATTCATTTCCTTTGAGACACATGTCAAGACATCGGTGAATCTGAAGATACAACACAACAACTCTTTAATTTTTTCAATGCAATCTAAAATTGTGCTTAATAGTGTATGCTCTCATACCATTTCTAGCTCCACTCCAGCTCCAAGCTTCCTTTCGCTGAGATTGGTTATCTTCGGGGCATATTGACATATATCTTCATGGGGAATTTTAATGAAGGCCCAAAGGACAACTTTCCCATCTTCGTTAACTAAGCAGACTGTAGCAGCCACTTGTTTATGCTTTTTGTCAGATTTTGTTTTCTTCAAAGTAACTTTTTCAACATCCATGAACAGCTTTCCGTTAATTGGTACCTTGTCCCCACGAAAGATGAAGCCCGTCTGCAAAAGTAGTAAAATGAGTTAAAATCTGTAAGTTTTTAGTTTTTAAAGGTCTGTTAGTGTTTTATTGGTCATGCTTACTTTCCAAGCACTTTTTTGCCATGGAATTGGAGCGCTCGACACAAGTTTACTGCCTTGGCCACTGGCACCTTGACCATCCTGTGAAAAAATTTTTAAACGTAACATTTAAGTCTTAAGTAGTAAAAGTTTCAGCAAAGGTAAAATTATTTAATTGAATCAGTAGTTACCAATGAAGGTTTCTGATTAGGCACGGAGGAGACACTCGACACAGGTTTACATCTCTGGCCACTGGTACTCGTTGCCGACTGCAATGTTGAAATCTTCCGATTCGTCACGGGGGAGACGCTCGACACAGGTTTGCATCCCTGGCCACTGATACTCTTAGATGACTGCAAAATGAAACCAGATGACATTTTTATTGTATTAGTTTACTTAAATATCATTAAAATTAATGAACATAATAGTTTTGAGCTTACCGATGACCCCTGGAACGATGATCCACCAGTCGCTTCATTTTTGACTTCCTTTTTTTGGTATTTTCTCCAGATATTAACGATTCTGTTGGTCACTTCATTGCTCCGCAGGGGATAATTGATGTGAACTTCCCTCATAAAATCGATGTACTCCTCTTCGGTCATAGAATGGAGTAGTCTCCTACACGTGTCCTTGTCCCCCATCTTTAAGTAAATGATACCTGCACAGAGCAAATTTATACACAAATTGTAACCAATACATAACTATAATTAGGTATTACATGCATTTAATATTGGCACTTGCCTCCGCGTAGACAAGAACAGAACTCCTCCCAAAAATAAGCACAGAACTCCTCCCGAAATAAGCACAGAACTCCTCCCGAAATAAGCACAGAACTCCTCCCGAAATAAGCACAAAACTCCTCCCGAAATAAGCACAGAACTATTCCCAAAAATAAGCACAGAGCTCCTCCCAAAATAAGCACAGAACTATTCCCAAAAATAAGCCCAGAGCTTCTCCCAAAATAAGCACAGAACTCCTCCCAAAATAAGCACTTAACTCCTCCCAAAATAAGCACTTAACTCCTCCCGAAATAAGCACAGAACTCTACCCGAAAATAAGCACAGAAATGTACCTGCAGTTTGTGTGTCTATAGTTTGTTTACATTTTATGAAATTGTGATGCCGCCAATGATGATGTTGATGATGATGATGATTTTTTTATTGTCCCGTGTGAGAATGAATGTCAAAAAATATCATTCGAATCTGAACAACTATTGGAGAATGCATGCATTCTCGAAGTTACTCATGAGAGAATGCATCACTTTGAGAAAAAAATCCATTTCTGAAACTCTTTAATATTATGATATGCTGTGCATTATGAAGTAATGTCGAGTAGCAGTAGCAACAAGAATAAAATTAGAATTCGTATCGCTCAACTTTTCATCAGTTGTACTCACATTACGCATTATACGTGGGCAGTTGTATGGCTTTTTAACCAAGTCAATGAGTTTGCTTTGATTACTTTTGCAATAGAAGAGTACCAGAGTAACAAGATGCTTTTTCTGCAATGGATAGTGGTGGTGCGTTGGTGGTACAGATCTCTCTGTATTGTAGCCCCTAAACTAAGCATTTGGAAATAATGGTATTAGTCATTCATACATTACGTTAAACCCACGCACATGAAATAGTAGACGAAATGATCTACTATATAGCTGTTGTAATGCTTCTTTTTTCTTGTGTTGCTCAATTCATAGAATAAATTTGAATGTGAATACCCAAAAATTCAATTAAAATTTCTCATTCATTCGCAACAACTGCGACATGTTTTTTTGCATGGGTTCATCCAGCATGCTTGTAAATACTGTTTTTATGAAAAAGCGATCGTATCCATTTCAATTTTTGCTAAATAACGAAATCTTTACAAAAACATGGCAAAAGCGAATGTATGAAAGATGTTTTCAAATGAAAGAAATGAAGCGTATAAAAGGCTCATTCTGATCGTCATTAGTAGAGTAAATAGGCTGAAAATGTTTAGAATAAATCTTCTCAATGTAAAATCTTGACATAACATCTAGGTATGTTCATACCATTTTCCATTGATTAAAGCAGCAGCAACAACATCATTCCAGGACAATTTTAACAAAGACGCTTAGGATTTTGTCTTCTCCATAAAATTTTATCTAAACTTGATCCCTATAATAAGTAAATACTCGCACTCAATTACTTTTTTCTCCAAAAGTAGAGTTTCTTTAAAGTAGAAAGCATGAGAAGATTATTATCGTCTTTGATTCTGGTACACAATTTTCCTTCTTTGTCCAATGAGTTATTTAATATAGTTGAAATAATAAAGAATAAGTTCATAACGAAGAATGTGTAGTGTCTAAGAGAAAAGTATAGAGTTTTTCTTACCAAACTCTACAATGGATTGCTGTTCAAAAGGATAAGGGTCAATGGCTCATAGGACATTTTTTGCAGCATGTTGTCTCGATGATTACTACTGTAATCAGTAAACAGAGAGTTAATCTGTATGGATTACTCCTTTTTACAAAATAGTGATTCGAAATTGTGCTACTGGTTACGTGGCTCTGTGTACAGTATTTAAACTTCTTAAGCTATTTGTTGTTAATTAAGTTTTGTTTCTTCAGCATTCATGCTGTACAAATGTTTGAAAAGAAACTAATTGATACATGTATGTATAATATTAACTGTAATTTTTATTTGTATTTCATTTCATGCATTATTTAAAGAGCCAGCACCAGTTTACTTTAAGAAAACATTAGTTGAATTGAAAAAACGCGTACCAGTGTCCGGTTCATTATGACATAATGGAATCGATTGTGATCAGTTGTCATTTTCCCAATGCAATGTACTTTTCCTTAAATCCCAACAAACCGAGTGGTATATTGGCCTTGGGCGATTCTCGACTTGTACCTTTTACCTTGCCCTCTCACGTTGCTTTCTTAAGATTCCAGTATAATATTGGAAATCTGGGGTTTGATACTTTCTAGCTACTATTTTGATAATGAAAATGAACGCAAAAACCAATTCAATATAAAAAATTGAAGAAAAATATGTGGAAACATGATAAAAAAAACATTGAGTGGGAAAAGCGACGGTGAATGTAGCCAGTTTCATTTACTATATTATCCCCCAACTCACTTCACCATTAGTTTCAATTTCACGCACATTTATTTGATACCTCTGTCGTGACGTCGCTGTTATTTAACATTTGGATGAAAGCTTATTGTTGTCTACATCTACGTGGGTGATTGTCATTATGAGGTATATGCCGTTAAAGCGAATATTTGGAGATTGGCGCCGTTGCCTGAAGCGTAGACAACAAACGCACACCACCGGTAAGGAATCATAATAATAATAATATAAATTATTGACATTTTATATATCATCATCAGCGATAACAGTGGTGGCAGTAGTAAATAGAGAAATCTCATGAAGAGATGATCGGCGGTTCAGTTGGTGCGATGAGTGTCACTAGTCACTAGAGAACTATCTATTGCGACGAGGATCATGATCATCAGAGAAAACAGTAACATAAACAGCGAGCCTGTTTTTCATCAGGAAGAGTGCGAGTGAAATGAGTAAAATTTTCATTTTGTAAATGTAAAGACCATGTTTCTCAGTTCCCTTCTGGTTGGCCTCCTCTCAGCAAATAACCCTCAAGCCATTCATCTCTCATTCTCTTTCTCTCTCTCTCTCTCTCCGGCAAAGTTTATATTTCCATTTCATCGATAGAGAAAATAAAACAGCAGTGATGACGACTGAGCTCGTGGTAGTGATGATGATGTAAGAGCGGAGTGTCAGTGCATCAAGTATTATTATGACAGTTTAAAAGATAGACATGCACACCTAAATACATGGCAAAACGTTTGTCCATATTATTTAAGTACTTTGAAACATATACATTCTAAGCAAATAAATGTAATCATCATCTTTATAGTCAACACACTGAAACCATGCAAAAAGACCGACACGACAAATAGAACAGTGCACACTACTTTATTGAAGTGTGTTTGTGCACCAAAGTACATAATGTACAATGAAATTGAAACAGTTTTCTCTTAAGGAAATGCATGTTGTTCAAAGCTGGGTATGAAGGGAGGAAAAAGAAAAGCGGAAGAAGGAACACAGTCTCATTTCATTCTCACGATCATCGTGATTGCTGGTGGGTTCTTCAACTATTTACTTGAGCATTACACGCGGAGCCTGTTTAAGAGGGAACTTGTATCCATGCATATTTATTCACAAACTTTAACGAATCCCACCATCACTTCTGGAGATACAATTGGTGTGACTGCGCATATTATTAGGAGCGAAAAGTAGATGATATATGATACGTTACGTGGCAGTAAGCAGGTAAAGATTGTTTTGAATTTTGGTTTCCGGAATTACAGAATACATTGACACTTCGATCACGTTTTCTCCTTCTCAGCCAAAACCATAAAGAAGGGTTTTCTAGCACCGCTCATAATTTGAGGGGAAATGAAAATATGAACACGTGAAATTAGTATTTCATTGGACCGCGTTAAATCGTTAAATTATGCACCGGCAACAATAACACTTTTAATTACACATTTAAACAAAATCCCACTTAAGCCCTTTCAAACCATTAGTTTCAGATATCGGAAGAGAGAGGCGAAACGCAATGGTTCCAAGTTAAAATGAAACCTCACATTAAAAACGTACATTTCCCTGATGACTACTGTTATAAAACTTTGACGCACTATCATGATCAGATTAAAGGACGAGCAATCTTATCGTGATTTTTCTTTTTCTGGGGGAATCATTTCTTCCGCTCGTTCTAAATAGGGTATTTAGATGGATGACCGAGATAATGGAAAACTGGTACCATTGATGCACACTTTTAATACTCCTATACTACCTACCATTATACCAAACTATAAGCTGGTGTGAGTACATCAACGAGTGAGACTCCTTTTTTGAAAGTGGCAATAAGTAATTCCAAGAATCCTTGCATTATGTATTTAATGCACCAGATATTATTACTTAACTTGTCCCACTCTGATAGTAGTAGAAGCAGCTAATGTCATTTCGGCATGAAAATAATCATCATCATCATCCACACACCAGCATATCCTCTTTCATCGTCAGCAAACTTCCCATCAAACTCAGTCAAAAATATCCAGTCTTGTTTTTCCTCCACTGAAAATCCTATTCATCATCATTTGGATATCATTGCATTAGTTGGATTTAAATCTGACTGGTTCAAACGACAAGACTCTAAAGAGGGAGAAATAAAAATTGAGATGAAGATACAGATTGGTCGCATGTAATATGAGCTCAACAAAGCATAAAAAATATTTTACTTTTTTATTCTTTTTTTCGCTCTCTGTCTATCTCTCTCTCCCAGTTACACTCATCTCGTTCAATAATCCTCAGGGATGATTATATGGATGACGAAGATGATGCCTTCACTCTGATTCTGATAATGAAGCAGTAAGTCCGTAATAGTAGTATTATATGCGTATAATCACATGATGTGATAGGACCATGAAGGAAAAGAAGAAGAAGGGTGGATCACAAATAACAACATCTCTACTGGAATAGGGTTTCTTTATTTGTAATTTGTATTTTCACTCGCGTTCACTTTAAAAAAACATGAACTTCAATAATAATAATAATCATATTCATTATAATAATAGTAATGGCATGTATATCTATTTACGCATGTATTTTTCTGCTGTTTGTGTTGGTGTTCCCATTACACCACTACAAACTGCATATTTTATATTTTTAAATAAATGAATAATATGAGAGATTTGAAGTGGAGCAAGGCATGCAGTAAAATAAGAAGAAAAGGAAAGAGGGAGAGAGGGATGATGGAAAATGATCTAGTTTGATAGGGAGAGAAAATGGTAGGAAATTTTCTTTTCTCTAAAGGCCGTTTTGTTCAGTTTTGCATTTCATTTTCCAATGCATTTTGAAAGATCGCATGTTGATGGCGATGATGGCGATGGAGTATTATGATTACATCAAGGCTTAAGTCTAAAAACGATGAGATGATGCCTGTCGGTGATGATTTCGGAATTAAGTCAGAGACAAGCCTTGTCTACGAGTACGAGCTTTTTTAAAAGAGAAAATCTCTTAAGGGATTTCACTCTGATGATCATGATCGTTGGGAATCATGGCTCCTCATATAATCCTCATCACGACAACTGAAGGAAATAGATTATTGACTACGAAATGAAGTATGAACCACATCATCGTCAGTTTTGTCGTTGCCAACGAAAATAGACTCATGCTGGAAACCCTTTATGCCGAATGCTTGAATAATTTAACACGTGTTGTTGCCCCTGTTAAACATTGTGCTGACATTACTGAACGATGTAATGAATTGTCATCATAAATTGGTGAAGATCTATAATTACAAATCGATCACCTGTAAGACATCTAAGGAATTAACAAGGCATTTATGCCATTAGACAATAGAAGATTTTTTATGTGAATGCTTTATTTGTCGGAAGCGAGTCGATTTGAAGACTTGCAGTTCGAGGAAACGAAACGACAAAGCAATTGGAATTCCTGATGAAGTTGGGAAATATCTTTTCCACAATTTCAGATTACCCTTGATATTTATGTGAGTGCGTAACATACTGTCTCATATAGATTCAATCGATCGATCGATGAAACATGCCGTTCTATAATATGCGTAAAGCGGGCAGGCAAACACAAAAAAAAGGACAGACAAAGCAGGTCTTCGCCCTTGTGCATTCTTTCCTTTCGATGCACTTTATTTATGCACATGCACACACAATGCAAATGACACTTTATAAAAATACAATAACTTTTTGCTGCTCATTCACGCATTCATTCCAATAATTTCAATGCATATACAACCATATACAACCCAAAATTTTCCTCTTTTGTCACCACCGATGCAATGCACGCACTCAATCTACTTTTTTTATGACGGAAAAAGGACTCAAGGAAGGCTGCAGAGAAAAAAATAAGCGTTGTTTTGAGATGGCAAATACAAACAAAAAATGTCGAAACATGTTTCGTTTGTTGGTTTTCTAGACAGACAGGGGACACATCCATGCAGGATGGGAAGCAATGAAATGAAAAAAATGAAGGGGACCAAATAAACCAAACTAAACAAAGTAGAGCCAATGAAGTGGCTCAACATGAAGAACAATATTCCACTGATGAACATCAGTACTGGAAGATCAGACGAAAGCGAAAAACGAATAATCATAACAAACCATATAAGTGTATTTGTACACATACAACACATGATGATGATCGAGATATGATGTATTATTGTAGTGAAGTGTTGTCAAAGCCACTAAAAATATATATGCCGTCCTCTGCATCATGTTCGGAGGATCTTTTCTCTCCTTTTGCCTGTAGCTTCAGTCTCTTCACTTGGAACTCTCCTCCCTCCCTTCTTTGTCACATTCACAAAATAATTACGCTGTACTTTCCTTCACTCCATGGATGGACAATATTTTGTTTCATGCATTGCAGTTGGAATATGAATGAATGAAGGCGTCTCAGTGAGCATGATAACGGTGCAGGATAGAAATATTTTACGTTTGCAGTAAGCTTAACTCTGCGTATATTTATTTACTGCTTATTTGTAAGATGGACTTTGTCATTCATTTCGTACATATTTTTTATCTTTGGATGGAATCTTTCGTGCAGCCAAGTCAAGCCAAGCTAGCTTCCTTCCTTTTTCTGTCTGTCCATATCACAGTCAGGTTTCAATTCCGTGCGTCCCTGGGTTCTATCTACTTGAATTCCCTTTTTTGTGAATTAAAAGAGAAAATAATGGTAGCACGAGGAAAAGACGCTCACTCACCCTCCATGTATATCCTCAACCTCGTGCATCCCTGCCACGCTCTATTTTATCTATAACATTTACAAACGTGGACATAAAAAAGGAAGGATGTCAGAATGAGACGGATATAGAAATGATCTGTGGAAAATGGACGGATGAATGGATGATCGGCAGTCTGTTTGGTAGCAATGGTGAAAAAAATAAACTAGGATACTGTATTGTACTCCGTTACGAGTATCATGCTGCTTATGCATTCTGATCGATCTCTTTGTCTGTGTCAATCCTGATTGATTAGCATGGATAGACTTTCTGATTAAAAATGAATGTAAAAAAGGAAAGAAAGATCTCAGCAAACCTTTCCCCGTCGTACCGTCCATTCACTTTGTACAACACAAGGTAAAAGAATTTTGAAGGACAAAAAATGAATCGGGATTCTCGATACACACCATGCATAGCAGTGACAACACACCGAGATGTACGTTTTCACAAGGAAGTGAGATGATTTAAGCTCCTACTTCTAGAACTTGCATTGATTATTGTTGACACACAGTTGTCGCACCACTTGTACCAATTTTTAAAATTAATAAAGTGTAACGTGACATTTTTAACATTTTAAAATGAACGGTCCAAATTTTGTGCGTGTTACACTTCACGTTTTTGGATTAAATATTCCGTGAATAATCATAGATATTTGCTATACACCATGACCATGCATACCACATACACCCTGAATGACTCATTCATTTCGCTTTAGTTCTTTTCTTTCTAACTGAATGACATATCTCCAATAAATATGCTTGTAATAAGGTCTGTACATCATCATTTATTGCCCTGTTTTTTCTTTTGTTCTGACGGGGGTTCAATCGAGGGAATATTAGATTTTTTCCAGAATGCAGTCCGTCTGCTTTACTCCAACCTTCAACATCTCCGTCGCATCGCGATCATCGTTGTCATCGTAACCTAACCCCAAAAAGTACTTTACGCAGGGAAACGGGAAACCCTACGACAATATCAGAACAATTTAAACGGATCACAATTATGATGCTGATGTGGAACATGGATCATGAAATAGTTCGGCCTTCATTCTTATTGTATCTCACACTCACTCATCCAATCCACTATACTCACTCCCTGACTTTTGCTCACTGATCAAATCATCGTCTGTGAATGTACGCTTCACTATGATATATAGTAATAATAACAGAGAACGAAGGAAACTACCGGGTGGAAAAAACATGGGTTTACAGCAATACTGGTTGTATTTTATTTCCATACCCCAACGTTTCCTTGCTATGGAAGAAAAATAATAACAATATTACAATTGCTGAACAGAGGAAAAACAAACCTGCGTCGTGTATTTCAAAAAGGCAACATACTAATACTATCTCATTTACTCCGTCAATATATTATACATCGCATGATAACACGCTGACTGACAATTCGACGCGGACCTATGTATTTTGCTGAGATACATATAGATCTTCTGTCTTCCCCATTCCAGTTATCACATTTCTCTCACTTTGCAAAACCCGCATACATAAAAACTGAGGCGAGATGAAAGTAACAAAACTTGGAGGAAATTAAATGGGTAGTCATACAAGACTGTATTCACCAGAAAATAAACCAAATCAGTTGGGATTTGAATCTAAGGGTTGCTGGCGATGATAGTAATGCCGTTAGAGAGCGGTACTTAACAACCCAAGGTCCACCGCAGTAGTCTCCGCCGGACTCAAAAACTCCACTCGATCAAACACAAGAATGCATTGAAAGCTTTCTAGGGTCTAAAGTGTGCATTGAACAAACACCCAGATTGGCAATGAAATTATTACATAACAGGAAAAACGAACTACTTGTTCTTCAAGAGGGTAATCGTAATGCGTTAGCATTAGCAGCTGTTTTCTTTCCGTTATAACTAACTACATATAACGCACATTTTATGTAAAAAAATATTGCGTGCGTGAGTGCGTGTCATTCATTCAGAAGCATACTCTTTCAAAAGACATGCGTAGGCCTTATTCAAAATACCAACGTACAAAAAAGATTACTTATGTATGTAACTATGCAATAAATATGCAGCAGCAATGAAAAATAGGCCATTTAGCATATACTTTTTTGTCTGGTAGTAGCAGCAGCAGTAAACCAATGCACTTCGTCACGTTTAAGCATGGAACACGAGAACAATAGAAATGGAAGGGTATCATCATCATCGCCACACAAGAAGAAATTAGATTTTCGTGAGGGATAGAGTTATGGACATGCATAATAATGTAAGCATGCTATTTTATAGATGGTGCATAAAAGTTATGTGCGTAATAATGACAATATGTGCGTACCAAATGAACAAATAAGTCTTCTCTCTCCACACACATTACATTAATAGGCACAGACAGCGACAAAAAAGATCACATTATTGAGCATAATTATATTGAGTGACTATTTAGCGGAGTAACCATGGTACTACTACTGACTGATGTACTGCAATGTGGCATATGCCCTGCCACGATGTGTTTTCCCATTGTCACATGAATTCCACTGTCGTATTACTCATGCTTATTATGAAGTTTCCATCATCATCTTCAACTTTGTCTAGGAACTAAATATTGCACTGCTTTTATTTTAGCGAAAAGAGACAATGGCAACGACGAGAAATTGTGGAGCGACAATTTTAGTCATTGTTTACTGCTTTATGTTGGTCCCGTAGATTTCCAGCTTATGCGTATCCTGCGTTATTGTTTGTCTAACTATTGCTCTTTTGGTTATATGTTTGTATTCTCTGTAGTACGTGTGTGCTCTTATGCTGCTAATACTACAACTGGACAATAATTTATTTGCTATTGCTGCTGCTGCTACACAACCACTGTTCTTTCTCTCTTGAACATTTCCAGTGACAAGGAGCATTTTATTGCTTTTAATATCCTCCAGATCCAATCATTATTCGGATCATAAATTCTCTTTCCAACAATCCATTCCACCACCATACCACCATCATCTAACTAAACGAGTCCTCTGTTTTTTTTCTTCTCCAGAAAAATATATAAATGAATAGTGAATGGAGTAAATGCCTGTGTATGCATGCATGCATACAAACATGGATTAGTGGTGGTTGTTGGTGGTGGAATCACATTTTGTACAAAAAGTCAAAGTCAAGCATGAAACGACAAAGGAAAAGGAGCCAGTGCAATGGCATCATCCTACAACTAAACTCGAACAGCTTTAGACACACGAGCAAAAGTCGTTGCGTTGGTGTGATGATGATGGTGCGGTATAGTGGCGGACAAGAAGAAAAAGCTAAAAAGTCATTCCCATGTTGCAAATGTCATTGGAAATGGTTTTATTGCATTTATTATTGTTACTACTACTACTGCCACTATGTATTATTATGGCTATTTAGGAAGACGGGGAAAGACGGAATAGCTATATATGACTACTACCACTACGCTCACCGCCACCAACCACTATTAAAAAGACAAGTAGTAATATTCTGCCATCATCGTCATGATGCAGGTTTGCCATACCGCTGCCAAGGGAAAGAATCAACTAAAATAATATTTTGTTGACTTTGCTTTACTCGCTCATATTTTTCCTTTATGAAGCTTTTACTTCGAAACAAATTTTATTTTCATCGTATAAACCTACAAAAAATAGGCAAAATACATAAATGGGGAGTTTATGGATTTGTACTTGTTTATCTGAGTATTGACGCAATATGTAGTTATATGAAGATGGATCCATCCATGTAATCTGCTGGATCATCACCACCACTTGCCACACACATAGAGACAGCTAATATGCGCGTTATGTATGGCAAGTCAATGAATCACTTGAATGACTCAAACTCTGCTGCTGTGATTATTGCTACTTCACTTTTATCCACATAATATGCCATCCTTTGTAATATTAATCATAAAAATAAAGTTTGTCGTTGTTCCCTTTGAAGATAGATTCCATTGATGATGGTGGGAGCACACAAACCAGTTGGAGATGGATTTCTTGGATGAAGTAATTTGTCCATATTTTGTTTGATCTGATGATGCTGATCATGATTAGAAGCGAATGAAAACATGAAAAATTAAAATTGGAATTATTATGTCAGCGACAAAGCGTGTACATGTTATGAGAATCTTTTACCAGCTAGCAATTTGCTGACGTAAATAATATTGAGTAATTAGAAACAGGAAAAAACGAAGGCGTTGTACGATGCAGTAAATAATTGGAGGCTCAATAAACATCAAAGCAACTTCAAATCAGATCAGAGTGAGAAGTGCAATGAGCCCTCACCCTCTGTGCTCGCTGAAACACACAGCATGTGATAAATATTGAAGACCATGGGAGATGAACAAAAAGTTATAATAAATGGGGAAAGAACTCCTGTTGTTGTAGTCACTAATTACATTGACTCTTTGATTATCATATATTGGACAAAATCAAAATTAAAAGTGGACAAGTAAAGCTGTTTATGTACAGTAGTTGAGCCTTTCCTCAGTGATTTACCCTCCTCTGCAAATACGGCACTTTGTTTGTGTTAAATAAATATGTACTTAGCAAATGTGATAAAGGGGTCTTCTGTGATCATCCGAATTTCAAATTACAAAGGGTAAATGTGACCCTATAGGTGTTTAGATTGGAAGATGACAAGACAAACTGTTGATGATTATTATTGAAATAAAAAGTGAAAATAGAAGCTAGCTGTATTATGATTAGAGTTTACAAAGTAATGTATAGAATGAAGGTAAAAGGTTTAATACGCTTTGTTCATTTGTGCAATTACGCCGTTTTCATTGAAACACACATGCTTAATTTTCACTTTTACATAAACTTCACATCCTTTTGTAATGATAGATAACTCAAAGAGTAAGAGAAGTAATAAGGATTATGAAACAAATGAACTATGTAAAAGAAAGGAAAGAAAGCAAATGTAAACAACGGCATTTCATTACTCTCCGTTTACACACGCCACACAACAGTACCGTTTACAGAACTTTTTTTGTTTACCCTGGAGACAACATTATCATCATAGCCATCACCGTGACATCATGCACACAAAAAATAACAACAGGAAACCACTCGCGCAAAAATTCAAAAACAGATTTTTCCCTTTTCTTTATCCCCAGTCAAATTAAAATATTTTCCTTCTCTTTGCCGTTTTTCTTTAGAGTATGCAACCAATCTGAGAGGTTCAGTGAAGAGGAGAAGAAAAACGAGAACACAAAAGGGAAATGAGGTTTTACACTTTGTTGCCTTCCTTATTTGCCAGTTGAAATTAGCCGACGCGACAGCAAAGCAGCCAAAACATGAAATTGTTGTAGTACTAACCAAATTACTTTCCCCTTCTTTCTTACATTATTTTTTAAACTAAATGTTTTATTTTTTCCCTCTTTCTCTTCTTCCTCTTGGCTAAACAATGTTATAAGAAGAAGGGAAAGTGAGCAAGAACACAGAATGTTCAACTTTTGGCTTGTTGATCTTTTCTACTCAAAATATAAATATAACTGGGCGTTACACAATACAAAATGCAGAAATTTATGCAGCATGTGTACCCATCACATCTTCAGCTAACAAGTAAACACGAACATTGATGTATATAAACATAAATGATGCGTAATATTTCAGAACAAAGATGATGAAACGTGTGCAAAAATTTGAGAAAAAACAAACGCTTGAATGTACGTATCTAGTGCTGTCTAAAAATTTGTAATCACATTATTTTAGATACCGCATTAATTTCACACATTAAAGAAAATTTCTTTCAGCGGTCAGTGTTTCTGACATTTATTTTTAACATGCAACGTGAAAGCTTCATAACTACAGTCTGTGAACATGGTCTCAATTTTCAGCTATTGTCCTGTTATTTTTGCTCTGTCTATGTTGTTCTTTTACCAGCCAGCAGGCATTGCATTTCACTCTTGGTTTGTAGAATTTTCTTTTGGGTTTTTTCCACATGGAACGTGCATACGTCCATACAGTGCATGTGACGTTGTGTTCTATGTGATGTGTCTTATGATGAGAGACAGAAGGATAGAAAATGAAAGATACAAAAGTATTGTCGTAATACAAAGCGAAGGAACGGATACAGAGAGAGAGCAAAGAATCTAATAAAGAGTTTAAAACTTATTTTCTCCCCCTTTTTTCTCTTTCTCAGTAGGATTCCACTTGCCTTTCTGCTGCTAAGCCTGTAATAAATTAAATAGCACGGGGTCAAAGATTTAATTTCAGACGAGCCTCAGCGTTTTTGCTCGTTTCGCTCATCTGACTCGGATGTCTCTCTTTTTTCAGTTTCTAATATTCTCTTCTCTCTTTACTTTTATAAGAGAACTCGAGTCTGTATAATGGAAACATTCATCTGCTAGCTATAGTTGTAGTCTTGTGTTCGGTTGATATCATAATGATAATGATATTACAAGAAACAAAATACACTGCAGTTAATTCACTCTTTAGAAATGATAGTATCATAACGAAACAAAAAGCCGCTTACTTATTTATATTTGTTTTGGGAAACATGGGACTTCCTTTTTCTATTAAGAAGGGACAGGAATGACTGCATTTATGCATTTCCTTGGAAACATGCTAATCGCTAATTCGCGAGTACACAAGCCAGAGTATAGAACAACCTATAGTTAGTAAATTAGTCAAGTTGCAACTAAAAACGGCGCTAGCTGATGATCTATAAGACTTAATTTTAAATTTAAGGTATCAAGCATCCAGCCCGGTTTTTGTATCATCACCATCATCGTTGTCGTTTGTGTCAACAGCACACATCAAACAGTCGAGTTTTACTATGTAATAATCAATAGCTGTCCTTCTCTAGTGTATATAATGCTGCGAGCAAGAAAAAATGAATAGCTTTCATGTTAAGCTTATTAGATTGAAAGAACCTTCATCGAAATTTTTACTGGAAGCAATATTCTGTTAAATAATTTTCGTTCTGTTTATCCTTCACTTTGTCCTTCAGAACAGTTTTTCTCCATCTCTTTCTCTCTCTTACAATTTGGAATTTGGAAACACTTCAAGCTATATGATAAAAACCTGTGTATTAAACTCTTTATATTTTATTTCATAAAATGAAGTATGGCCGAGGCAATATCCCTCAAGTCACTCTAGTTTCTCGGCATCATGCTCTACAAATGAGTGAGCATACATGTGAGAGATAGCCATCAGCCCAGAGAGAGGAAAATTATTTCGATAAAGCACAAAGCAAACAAGGAGTTATATCGATGGACGGGAAAAAGTTTATTTTTCATGAGTGCGCATTCATGAATGCGAAATGTGTTTTAATCCTTTATTTTGAGGACAAGTCGTCCAAAAATTTTGTGCCAACTATTATCTTTGAATCTGGCCCTGTAACCGGATTTATAAGATAAATTCCAGGAATGATTTTCACAACTTTTCAACATGCCTACATGATGATGACAAGGTAAAATCATTGACTTTACAGGTTTTCCCCAAAAACATCCCTAGAGAGGCATGGCACGGCGTTCTCCTATTCCTAGCTAGTTTCATCGTCTGGTAGGCTCGGAGAAGTAGCAAATTGTGAAGATTTGTTGGAAAGCAGACAGGACCAGGGCAAGAATTTATTAGAGGAATCATTTTTAATTCCACCAGCCCAACAGCTTACACTTCTTTCATCATCACCATCAACATCATCGTCGCGAACATTTTCATTTCTGAAAATTTTCACTGCCTTCTTTCTCCTGTACTTGTACTACCACTACCACTTCTACTGAAAGGGTAATAATCCCTGTCGCACCTCCATGCTCACATACTTCACCACTTTTATTTGTACGTGTGAGTGTATGTTTGATGTGGGAGAAGAGAGAAAACAAGAGAAACGTGAGTATGTGGGGACGATGATGTTGATGATGATGGTAGCAATATATGGACACAAAATTATTTTCACTAGGATTGCTCATTGCTCCACACTTCACCTCTCCCTTTACACCATCATCATCGTCATCGTTCTGGGTAATAGCTCTGCATAATATAAAATTGTTGATGCTTCTACTCACGACGATGATGATGACAACATTATTCTCGTGAAGCATTTGTATTTTGCCATTTTCCCAGTATACATGCATCCTCACATTACCACTCACACTGATTCCCTGAAAATACGCTATAATGACGATGAGAATACAGGAGAAAGGCTGAAGAGATAGTTTCAGAGGGAGAGAGTTTTAGCGAGAGAGTGAGTGGTGGCTGTGATATGAGGAAGCCAGTGACAATAAAAGAAGGCAGGATGTATTCATAAACACACACTCTCCATTTATTAGTCGCATAAGCGATTACAGGGACTACAAGTGCGTCGGTTGCCTTTGTTGAAGAGCGGTGCCGATGCTTCTGGCATTTTAGACATAATATGAAAGCTATCGAAACATAAAATAAAAATGAAAATATGCAAAAGTGTGTGTGTGTTTATATGCTTGCATGCGTGTGTTCGCCTTTTCAGGAAGGTTACTCACTTTGAGCATTGCCATTACCACTTGCACTACAGGCTACACGCTATTTTTAAATGTTTATTGCTCCGAGGGAAAATAACGGGAGGTGAAAGAGTGTGAGGTGTAATGATGATGATGATGATGAGATCTGCCCTCTGATCTCCTACAATGACCTAAAACATGAAACACTACGTAGAAGGATGTGATATATGGATAGTATGCAGTCACTAAAACGACAAATAGAGACGTGAAATGATTTTGTAAACACATATGTATTAAGTTATCAAATACAACCAATACGGTTCAAAATCATCAAAGGCCTCACTCTAACCTAACATAACTGTGCAATTAAAATAATTGATTTTACTGCTCATACTTTTACGTCCTTTCTTCACTTTTCAACTTGTGAAATTAAGCGTAATTCTTGGAATTTTGTGAAAGGCAGAAGCATTTAATCTCCTCTCAGCAAAGTTCATGGAATAATATGCCATGACAAAATTTCATTCCATGTACGCTCTTTCTTACACAATCTATTATTTTTATTACATTATATTAATCATCTCTGAAGAGCTTGCACCTCTCTCAGCAAGAGACAGAGTCATTTTTGCTTGTTGCTTCACTTTAGTGTGGCCTCCTGTCTGGTCGTTGCTCTGTGTAATGTAAAAAGGATTGAAACTGTGACGCAGTGTTATTGTTATCGTTATTACTATTACACACTTAAAACATGACTTTTTTCTTTGCCATATCCTTGGTCCTACTGGGAAAGGGTAAACACACTGTGATCATGGCAACTGAGTAACCAGGAACAAGAACACCTTTTCTTTTTTCTTATCACGCTGTGCAATTCAATGCCACATTATGTCCACTGGATAGTACATGGGAGATCATCAGGAAAAATGAAATTTCCCAGAGAAAATGTGTATGTGTCAAATAAAGTAAAAAGATTTTTATTTTGTTCCATGTCGTCACATCATCTTTATCCTAACCGTTAGCATTATTGTCAAGGACAACAATGGATGAAAAATAGGTTTCCCAAGGTGTGTGTTCTGCAAAATATGAAGCAGTGTATGTGAATGTGACTAAACTTACACCAACAACTCCAAGAACCAACTCCCGTATGAGGAATATAAGTAGAAGGGAGAAAATCTGGATTTTGACTTCCTTTTTTCTTGGAATGAAAAAACAAGCGGGAAAGGAGGATGACAAGCAGTGAGGTGGAAACAAGCTGGTAGTGCTCGCAAAGAGCAATCTTCTGCTTCTCTCTGTTTTATTATTCAACATGAAAAGATTTTCCGTTTCATGCTCTCACTTCTGCTTTCCCATCTTCTGTCAAAAGACAGGATGGAATATGAGCCCATAATGTAATCGACCAAAGTCTTATTGCGAAGTAAATTTATGGAATATTGCAACATGGGACAGTCAAAGGGCACTGGACTTGTATCCGGTCTTTCAAATTACACCATTGTTGTTATCATCATCGCCAACGCACCTAATGAGTCACCTGTACACATTTTTTGAGAATTTTTTTGTGAAATAAGCGGAAATGGAGGAGTGCAGAGAAGGACACAATTGTCCTTCGGTTCTTTGCCATTTCATTACGTTGTACGCGGAATCTCAAAGTTTCATTGTGATGATTATATATAACATGAGTTACATAAGAACGTAGACATGGATTTATTTGGACAATATGTCACCATGGAAATGGAAAAATGCACCAAGTCACCAATTTTTTCCATGTAACTTTATACATGCAATCCATCGTTTAGATCACCATGAATGTTATGACACCACCAGAACTTGTTTTAGAGCTTAAAATGAAGACATTACTTTTTTGAATATGCAGCGGATTTTGCTTGTAGTTAGTCTTCTATAGTTTGTGGTACGATTGATATAATAATCGAAGCAGTAAAACAGACTGTAAAAGACATGTTAACATGTCTCTTCCTCTCTAATTTACTTTGAGTGTTGTTGTTATAAAATAAAATATTTGTAAAAATTTCGTGACTGTACGGATATGATAGTAAGGTTAGTAAAAGATAAGTCTAATTTCTTCGTCCATATGTCTAAATTTTCATGTAAGCTCTGCGAAACATACTTTTTGCAAAGAGTGCTTCCTCTACAGTCCTTATGGATAAAGGAGAAGTTTGTGCACGCACCCGAAACAACAGCGTACATTTCCCGTAATAAAACTGATTGTGAAAGAGAAATGCGAGAAAAGTTGAGTTTTTATTGCAAATTAGCTTGCTTTGCAGGCAAAAATATTCAACAGCGTTGGACAAGCTTTTATCTCTTATTACAGTTATTGTAGACTTTTCCACTGGTGTTTTCCTTGTTCTTGTTGTTTCGCAAAGAAATTATATTTTTGGAGGAAATTTCAAAAGATATAAATAATAGCACTTTCTGTGTATGTAGTTGTTGTAGATGAATAGATAGCATCGTATCACAATAAAAGCACACGGTTGGCCTACTCATCATCAACCAGATAGAGAGAATATTGCATCGCAATAGGCACAGTATAAAACGGCAACACTAGTTTCGGCAATGACTGAGCACGAAGATGTTGATAATGATGTTGTAGTGGTGGTGGTGCCTCTGGATTAAATGTATGAGTTACTTGAAGCACTCACACGGAAGCTTAAACTCGAAGCTTCGATGCTCCAATTTTTTCTCTCGTGTACTACGAAGGTAGGTATCTTTTTTTATATTCAAACAACTCACGAGTCATCATCATCGCCATCGTTTTCATGACACAGTTTTTATCCCATTCCCTTCGTTCTCTCGGCCTCACTGTTGCGTTCCTGTATTTTTCACGCTCCCATGTGCACATTACTTTACTTTACTCGAGTTGGATGAAAGTAAATTGAGCAATAAAACATTCCATTCCATATTTATTCATATTTATCATTACTACACATAAGCATGTATGCTTAGGTAGGCATAGACAATACAAGAGAGACTTTCGTCGACTTTTCCATATTTTATGACTGAGTAGCTCCGCACTCTCTCTCTCCTTCCACTCTTCTTTTTTATCAGTTTTTTTCGCAACATTTTTAATGTATCCTTTTTTGCTGTTTTTTTTATTTCTCTGCTGTAAATGAATATGAATAATGAATATTATCTTAAACATACTGTTTTACTACTAGCGTAGTAACCAACACAACTTGTACACCTTTCTTGACAAATATGTGCTCCAAATTTATCATCATGCCATGATGAAAAATGATAGGATGATGAGATTTATACTCTGTTTCTTAGCAAATAGCCTGACTGTTTACGACGTATTTTTTTCTCTCTCTTTCATTTCTTTCTGTAGCCGTGTTCCTCCAAAATCTTATGAAAACTTTGTTGAGGGTACATTCTCACACAGATTTAATACCCTGATCTCTCCAGATATTTGCTTGAATAGATTACCAAGCGAAACATAAGACGATAAAGGAAACTCGTAGAATTTTTTGTTGTTGTAGTTGTTTTATGAATTGATATGGAGAGACTAATAAAAGTTTTTAGCACGCATGAATGAACGAATGAATGGAGAATATCGATGTATGCCAAATAAGCAACCAGCTGTTTTTCTCTTTCTTTTCTCTAGATAATCTAGAAAGGTAAAGACATAATAAAATATGATAACAATAATAACACAACGTCTGGTTATTATTATTTTTGCACATGTAAGTATTGCAGGCAGAGAAATGAGAGTGGAAAAAGTAGCAAAAAAGTGGGAGGAAGAGGAGGAGATGAAAGAAACAGGAAAAGACGACTACCAAGAAAAAAGCTTAATGGTAGGGAATGCTGTTGTTACTGCTGCTACTGTTCACTTCTCAATTTAAGTGTGCATACCTTCAACCATCATCATCCTCTGATTTCTTGCGCTCACTCACTTTTTAAACAAGTCTTCTAATGGTACTTTAGCACGAAAAATGGAGGAATAATAGTAACGAAAACCCCGACAAACGTGAAACAGACAGAATATGAATGCATGAAAGAGAGGAGGAAAATTGGTTTTAATGCAGAATTTGCCATGGGGAGGAGCAGTAGGAGGCACAAAAACTATGCATCTTCCTTTTCTTCTCAAAGAAGAATTCACTCTCTTTGACAAGCAACTACTGAACTAATGGTTCAAATGGTGTTCGATAATAGGAGTAGTAGTACATTATTATGTGAATTGGTAGAATGGAAGATGATATGTAAGTCGTAAGCATCTATCTCTTCCATCATCACATATCATAATATTGTTTATCATGATCCAAAAGGAATGTAGGCATAAATACCACATATAATGATGAAGATAAGAAAGTTTCAATTTCACCAGATTTTTTCTAAATGTAGGTATGCATATGTATTATCTTGCATTCATTCTATTAGTACGAATCATCGTTACTCGGAAAATTGATTTTAACTATAGACATTCGGAAGGTCGATGCTCCCTAAAAAAGGTGGATATAATTTCATTGAATTATGCAATTTTTACATGCCTGCATGCAATGCTGACGAGAATGCTGACTCATCAAAGGGTATCGTGCCGTTATGAATGAGGTTTTGAAAAATCAAAATAACGGTTAAGCTTACCTTGCTGCAGATACAAACCAGAGCCAGGTTGCAAGTGGTAGGCAGCTGGGTGTGTGTCCGAGTCTCCGTCCAAATCTCCAACATATGCGGATTTGAGGGTTCGCAAACCTCCATTCATTCTCATTGGAATTTCCGACGGTGCAGGTTCCGGTGGAGAGTCTTGTCCTCCTGCAAGCAAAAGAATACAAGTCCAGTTACTTATCTAATTATATTTTATAATTATTTTTGGTAACAGTGAATATAATGGGCGATATTAAACTGATGTAACTAAAACTTCCGCATGCGCATTGAATAGGAAGAATGAGCTTTAATAATTTTTTGAACAGAAACTTCCTTCTTTTCAGATTGAAATCGAAAACGGATCTATTCTGGGAAACGTGTCAACAGAAAAGAATCCATAAGACCACATCCAAATGCGTTAGCTGAAGAAGACGAAAGAGGCTCAAAGAAAGTTTTTAAAGTTTTACTTGATCGCACACACAGAGCCACCACCACTATCATCTTCTTCACATGATCCTTTCTCACTACTACAGTTACTCCTTTGATTCTTCTGCAAGACTTTGCTTTCTCCAACCAAAGTTAAATGAAGAAAAAACGGTAATCAAATTCAAATCAAAGACATGACACACACACCATTTATCAAGTAGCGGTAAAGATGCTGGCGTTCTTTCTGTTTGTTTCGAATCAGGTTAGAAAATACCAAGGGGAGCAAGGGAAGCCGTATTTCAAGATAGATTTTGTTGGTGGCATCGCATCCACATCTCATACGAACGGTTTTTGTCTGTCGGCTTTGAGAATATATGGGTTCAAATATATTTCGAAGACGAAAGAAAATGGAGAAAATTATTAGCTCGTCGTCGGTGTCCTCGATCGTCTTTTCGCTTTTAAGCTATCTTCTCACCACTTTTCCTTTTCACAATCCTTATGTGCATTTTATCTCTTATCTTTTCCCAATTTTGGTTCTTACTTGAAGAATTAATGATGATAATAGCTGCTTACTGGAATGGAGAATAAGGACAAAGATATGAAGCATAGGACGATGAGGCATTAAAAAGAAAGGCAATAGGCTGACGACAGCTCTTTGAGCCATAATATATTTAATATTGAGATCCTTCCTCATATAAGCTTTATTATTTCTAAATCGCTAGAAGGTACATATTTGAGTGGTTGCTAGCACATTATTATAAAGTCTAGGTTTTTACATGTGTGAGTGTGCATCTAATAATTTGAACAGACGCCGGCTGATAAAAATAAAACTTTCTCCGCTTTTTATGCTCAACTCTGAGCATTCTACCACTGGATAGAACGACCACTTAAAAATATTTCCAGCCCATCTGCAAGATTTCACATTCATGAAAAGTCGACTTGGAAACATGCTGACCTTCACACACACACACACAAACACACACAGCAATCACCATGATCATCTTTCTCTCCGTTTTTATTCCACATCTTACTCGTACAAACGAAATGAAAACTTTTCCCGTAAAAAAAACTTGTTCTCCTCTCCTGTAGCAAAAGCATTCAATTCATCACATTTATATTCATCGACCAGATCGATCACACAACACTAGTGTACTTTCACCGGCGTCACTTTCGTCGTCACCACCTCATAAAAATAAAGCAATTTAGAAAGCTTTCATGTAAAAATAGTGCCCATGAATTTATCCACATCTACATATTTCCCAGCAGTTTTACTGCTTCTTTTCCGGAAATAAAAATGAATTGAGGAATTCTGTTCCCACATTAATTGCACTCTTTTTCCCTCTGCCAACTTATTTATTACCTCTATATGCATTTTTATCATGAAAAAAAAACGTAAAAACATGTGACGATACACCCAAAAAAGCCACTGCTCTTCTTACGATATCATCCCTCTCAACTCGAAAGTGGGGACAAGAAAGAGTCCTAGTCATTATCATCGCCATCCCCGTCATCATCAACAGCATATTCCAATTCCAATCACATATCTCATTAGTTTCTGCGAATAAATAACGTTGATCAATGGATACGGCCATTACTGGCCCCTCTCTGACAACACCACCACCAAAACTGAGAAAAAACGAGTTATTTTGGTGGTGGTGGTGATGGTGTGTGTGGTTCATTCATTTCTTCTGAAAATTTCCTTCCTTCCTGCTGATTCCACTTTGTGCGTGTCTCTCATAGCTAAGCATGGACTTTACTGCTATTATTGGCCTATTTAAAGGATATTTGGCTGAATAAATATATATAGAGAGAAAAAACACTCATCTTTCCCATCATGTGATGAGATGATGCGACACCATTATAGGATTTTAATGGAAACGCATGGCTGAATTATACAATGTTATTTTGGTGAGGAAGAACAAGTAAGCTTCTTTTGCCCCTTTTCCTCGTCTTCGATGCCTTCTTATGCTTCCTTCTTTCCTGTTCAATTCCCAATTTTATTCCCTCCGAAAATTGGATAGTGGAGTTTTTCACCATCATCATCAGGCTCACAATATATTTTATGTCCATATGCGTGTCATGCGTGCATTATCTTCTTGCTCTATATAACCCTTGCATACAACCAAGTTTTCCTACTTGCCTCTTATTTTATTCCATCTCAAAAATTGGCTTATTGGATTTGGATTGGTGGATCAACTACAAAAAAATAAGCCAAATGTGTACTGCCTGCTTCACTTGTTCTGATCAGGCTTGCATGGATGTAGTGCAAAGAAGTAACAGAAAGAATGAAGCAACCCTTCATGCTCATCTTCCAGTTTTCCCCTCAAAAATGGTATGCGAGCCGATGCGATGATGATATTGTTCATTAAATTACTACATTGGAAGAACAAGGCACACGAGAGAAGATCACACGCTTTTTCTCCTAGTTGAGAAAAAGTAGATAATATGCATGCATGACCTCAACTAAAAAGCCATGCATTCATTCCTCGCATTCTCGAGGTTTCCAACAATTTTTTTCCTTAAACATGGTTATCCAATAAGTTGTGGGCTGCGTGTTTTGTTTTCAGAAAAGTAAGTGGAATATCTTTGAAAAAATTGACTATTTCGTAGATGGAATGTATAGGGATGAGGTTGATGATGATCTTGATAATACATAGCCAGATTCGTATAAAAAATTTGACAAGCTGGTTTAAAATCCTACTCACTCAGCTAAAAGGATAAAAATTCATAAAACAAAAATGGATGAAAACAATCCCTTTCACGGTTTCTTTAGTTCACTCTCATCTTTATGCCTGAAAGCCGAAATTTTTAGCATCGATTCCACAATCCTTTTTAAATGTAGGAATGGAGAAATTTGTATGCATCTATATTATAGATATATACACAAATTTTTCGTCCGATATGTATTAATGATGTAAAATGCATTTTGATAAAATGAAAGTTGGAAGGTAGTAGGCAGAAGAGCCTTGTTTGGTAATTTTAAAATATTTAGAGGAAAATCTCAAGAAAGTAGAAACACAAAGCATTTTACTAGTACAGGGAACGATACTCTGCGATTTGGAATACAGTCATCCACGAGATGCAAATACTGACGAAACAAATGCATGTACCAGTTTTTGTAGACATGTTTATTACCTCGATACACCTAAAAAAACGCAGGGTTTCAGATTCAATAAGAACATTGTGGTCGGAAAGTTGGCAACTTTAAGCCTGCATTGTTGACATTTTTTTGCCAAATCACCAAAAGAAAGGTCATGCATACTTGTTCGTTGTTAGTGTAAATTGTGAGAATTTGAATTGCGGCTACCTTGAAATCGTCCACATCTCAGGTCTGATAGGTAGGTTTACTAGATGATTGCACTATTTCTTTCATGTCTTGTGAGATTTTGTAACGAAAAGTAGTGTGCATAGTACAAAAGGACGGCTCTGGATGCTGAGGAAGATGTGCATGTTTGTAAAAAAGGACTAAGTAGAGAGGGAGAAAGCAAGCTAGTGCTGGGGTAAGGGAATTTCGCACTTTAAAGACATAAAAGTATGTACACCGTGAAAAGAATAAAATATGAGCCTGTTATCCCCTTTAGCCCACAATGGCTTACTATAATATGTCCAAAGGTATTTTTCACACGAAAAAGAAGAGTACAAAGCTACTCGGGGAGAAGGAGAGGGAAATAGAGGAAAGCCGAAATAAGAAAAAAGACAGAACCAGAAAGCGACGGATGAAAAGAGTGTGTAGTCGCTGTTTTCTTTCTCGTTTCACTTTTTATTTTTATACATTTCTTTTATTCTGTATTGCTTCTTTGCAGCACAGCATTACCGCCATCATCATCTCATCGACATACTGCTTCTGTGCAACGTGTGTTCAAAAGGAACTGATAGTATGGTTGGGTTGCTGACTTGACTGGCTTTCTTTTCACAGCACACACAACTCAGGAAATAAATAAATACGTTGAAAAACATTACATTTTTATGGTGCTAAAATATCACACATTCCATTTCACTTATTCTCTTTTGGCTGTTGGTTCACTTTCTCTGGACGTTTTAGCCCTGAATTTCAATACGAACTTCATTCGCGACAAAGCATTTCGTTTTTAGCTCAGCGTCAGAAGAGAGATATGGTGAAAAGTAAAGAGCGGTATGGGTATCAGCATTTTTTCAGTTTGCCTTTTTGAGTCATGAGTGACAGAGTCGACGTAAAAGTGGATGCATGCTATTTTTGTATCAGCAACGTCATCATGAATGAATCAATGAAAAATGTTAAAAAAGTGTATAGAGGAGTAAAAATGTATTGTTGCTGTTTCAAGGCATTCAGAATGCGTTCTTGATGATCAGGGAGAGATGATGATGATGATCATATAAGGAAAAATTTCTTGCTTTCTCTTTTTTTTACATCTTTTCTGCCCATTCAACTCGATTCCACAATACAATATTCAAATTCAATTGACACAAGCTCACACCGCCGAAATAAAGGATGCAGAGGGGCATGAGGGGATATATGTACCACAACATAAACCATTTATTTTTCCCAATACAATTTTTCTGTATTTCTCACACTCGCTCTCGTTTTCTGTAAAAATTTCATTTGAAAGAAACCAGTATTTTTTGGGATTTGAGTGGAGGTTAGAGTTGTTGGGAATATAGGTGTAAAAAATGGGCGAAATCATCATCATCATCGTCCTCACTCCTCATCTTACACATTTTAGAGAAGAGAGCTTGAGTGAGTGAACTAGGTGGAAATATTGACAAGTGTACTTCCATCAGCGAGCCGAGCTCAGCCAGCGTCACCACCACCATCCAATCATCTGTATGCATGAACTTTTTAATACAAAAAGGACCAAGCAAAGAAAATAGCAGCAATTGAACTATTTCAATGCATACATTGATGCATCCACATAGGAAGGTAAGCTTCGTATTATGTATATTGCTTGAAAATTGAGGGAATATAGTTGTGTGTTCCTATTAAACTATTTCCTCCTTCATTTTCATATGACATGATCTTTTTTACATGTTTAACCCAACGCCAACATACTACCAACATCCCCGTTACCTTTTTTTCTCGGGAAAGTAAAAATGGGTGAAAATGGCAAAAGAGTTTGAAGTTGAGAATCGAGTTGGAAAAAATGGATTGAAATAAATGAAATGAGATGCAAAATGTTGACTATTTCAAACCATTTTATATTTCATGGTTCTTTCTCTCGTGTCTATTTGTGGCATTCTCATCGTTTACGTCCGCTCATTCACGTTTCATATAATTTAATACCATAAGACCAATTCTATGCCTCCGTGCCAGTTAGTACATAGATTTGTGATGGGAGAAGGGTTAGAAACCAACAAAACCCTTATATATTAAAGGGACAACGTCAGCATGTGCATGGCGTGTATACCAACACCGAACTATATTTTATTATTTTTAGGAGGAGTTTCAATTCCCCTTTTCACTTCCGTTATTTCTCTCTCTCTCCATACACATTATACATACATTCATTTATCTGCATTTCATTCCCCATTCTCGTTTTACATTGTTTACTGCGTTTTTACCACATCCGTCAGTTGTGATGATGTAATCCAGATATTCAATGCACATATGTATACACACACTCTATACAACATATTATTCCTCTTTCGAACACACTTTAAAATAAAAAGCACATAATATGTGGGTTTATACCATCCAAGAAGATCGTTTCAAAAATTGAATGTTTATTTTTTATATTTTAGGTTTCGGAATTTGAATGAAGTGGTGAATTGATGTCGCAACAAAGAGAAAACCTTAATATTGTTTTGTGCGTCGACGATGAAGCGTTACAATAGAATGCATTTATATGTATGTGAACATGTTTTGGAGACAACAATGACTTTATATGACAGAACATGAAAATGTAATAGTTTGGAATTGGGGATCGAATCGAGAAAAACAATTGTCTGTTTTATTTTCCTTCTCCTCCTCTTTTTTTTATCTTACAGGCAAGACTTGAAGACTTCTAGCCGAAAAACAATAACCAAGTGAAATAAAGGCAATATCTTCTTCCTTGCCCTTCTACAACTTTTTTTGCAGAGTGAGTCATAACTGTATAGGCTTATAGCTTATATAACTAAATAATAAGGTATAAAATTTAACTGTGTACGGAAACCGTAAAAATTTACATGGCCACATTTGCCCGTTTCAAATAAAAATAAAAGATGAGAGAAAGAAGGGTCATGATGCAAGTAAATGTAAAATGTGCACTCCATAGTTAACTATTTAAAATGACAGGCAGTTTTCAAAGTGCTTTGTAAGGCAGTGGGAGTACTGAACATTGGCCATTTTGAAATTTTTAGTGAACTAGAGGAGTTTTTTGTTACATGAGAAAATGAAAAAGGTGTGTCGATAAAGGTAAATAATTTAAATATTTTTGATGCTTCAAATAAATATATATCTCTTCACGTACATAAATACATGCAGACAGAGACACAATTGCGATTTTCGAAACGCGATTGCCTTGTAGCTGAATGTTGCATGATGATCGTCATGTGTTGTCTGTGGTGGGGTGAGAAGAATCGCTTTTGATTTTCGTGTGCATATTGAAGTTTACAAGAGCTAAAGCTAAGGACACACGTCGGGTTATGGTCAATGCAGATTATAATGCATATTATATCATATCAAATGTAGAATTTTACTACTTTTCTGATACAACAAAAGCCAACTAAACATTCATGAATCATCATGCAAAAACGCTAGTGAGAGAGAGACACACACATAGAGGGAGAAAGGGAAAGCTCTTCTCATGCATAAAAAATTATGGGCATCTATGTATCCTCGTAAAAATAAATAAAGTATTGACGAGCTTTTTAACAGTTTTTGCTGCTGCTATACCACTGCCATGGCCGTCACTGCCACTACCTTTTAGCACAGTTTTAGTTTTAGCACAAACACACACACCATCAAACCAACAAATAATACAAAACCATGTACATTATGCATGCTTACATTTTATAATATGAAGAGACCTATAGACTACCATATTACAGAGTTTATTGTTTGCCATCACTACTACTATAATACGTGAGTGGGCTATATTGCGATCGTGCGTACCTACATTAATATTTGCGAGTCAGTACATATGTGAAAGTCAGCAGCAGTCAGTCAGACACATTTCACAATTTTGAAATAACATTTTCGCAGGAGGAAAATAATATTGGAATATTTGATGGCATTTTTTCTCCTCTTTCTATCTCCTTCTATTCCTGTGGAAATAATGGCTCCTGTCCTGTCAATAAAAAGTGATGTTGTGGAGTATGCTAATAATATGGAGAAGGAAATATGAATATTATACAGAAATAAGTGAAGTACGCACATTCATATGCAAATCAGCTCGTACATACCCGCACACAACATAAAACCCATCTAGTAAAATTGCAGTTTCTTATTCTCTAAAGCTGGATAACTATAGGGAAAAAGTTGAAGGCAGAGTGAGATCATCATATTTTTATTTATTGTCCATCCCATTGGGAAGAAATGGTGAACTCGTTTTGAAAATGAAAAAGTAATGCATACATTGAATATTGGTGTGGGAGAGAAAACTCACAAAGTGTTGGTATTTGTGAGAGCAAATGAATTGCATTTCAAAATTTGATTATTTTGTGCTAGTTATGTATGAAAGTCTAAAGTAAATAGGTAAGTTAAAATGTCAGTGTGAATCTAGTACTGAGTTTTCGATGAACTGTTGTTTCCTCGAAATCACATTGATGTATTATTTAAGAAATGTTATATTTAATATTCACTTGCTATTTAAAGGCGAACATTTTTTTTTAAATTCGTAATCTTGCTATCAGAATCCTCAAACGTATACGTTATTAGTTTTCACTAGACTATTCCCTATGAATTTATCAGCTTAGTGTTTCATTAAACACCACCGTAGCATTTTACTAGCAAGTCTCTCATGTAAAGTGACATTTATTGTGACATTAATCTAATCCAAGCAATTTCAACTCATATGAGTTGCGAAATAGATGGATTGAAGTGGAAAAGAAAAGAATTTGGTTTAGAGAACTATTGTTGCATTGATGATGATGATGATGCTGCTGACGATGATGGGATAAAGTTGTTTTCATACAATTTTGGAGAAAGAAGTGGCACTCAAGTCGGGCTAACCCAAACCTAGGCAGTGTACTGTGTGTTCGGAATGACTTGTGCATGAACGACTCAATGAGCAGGAGTTGAAGAGAGAAAGAGAGAGAGACGGAGTTACAATAGATCGACTCGGCTCGTTGCTTAGTCGTCTCAAATAAGCCTACATATATTGGCGTTAGATTAGGTACATATTATTGCTATATAAATTTTTGAAACAGTAGCCTAGTTGATAGCACAATAAAGATGTCAATAAAACAAGTTAAAGAAAAGAACCAATAGAACAAATTGGTTTTTTAAACCTTTCCAAACATTTGTTTATTTTTTTGCTTACCACTAATATTGAACACAATTATTGAACACAAAAGTTCCAATTACATGAAAAAGTTATAATAAAGGCAAAATTGATATTTCGTTTTGTTTTGACATATAAAGATGCAACTCTAATAATGTTTCTTTATATGCAGCACACACCATCATAATATTTGATAAATTTAAAAAGCATCACTCCATAATCTTGTTGTCATGATAATCCGATTTTTAGTATTGCCAGGCATAGAAATTAAGAAACATGGAAATATTTGAGTGTATGTGTTATACCTATATTAGGTGATATTTGAAAGTATAATGACGTTAGTGAGTACAGAGCTCTCGTATTCATGAGAGTGAAGTGAGGAGAGCGGAATAAATCTATAATGGCTGCTGTCTCTGGTGTTCTAGTAGTAATTGCTTGTTTACTTCACGTTGTACATGTATTATCATTGCTGGTCTCGTTTTCATTGTCACACATTATGTTCTGCTACCGTTCTCTTTTTCATGAAAACATTTTATGACATCAATTATAGATATTATACGACCACAATTATCGAGTCGTACTTTTTGCCTACGCAGAGGTTGCTTGAATACATACCAACGGAGCTCTTGCAAACAACTTTTGCATTTGTACGAATTATTGGCAAAATTTACAGCACCAGCATTACAAACCATAAAAAGGTAGTCAGCGCTTCAATTCTGTCTTGCCTGGAATGATGGTTCACTGGTTCCACTAATGAATTCCCAGTACATTATTATCATTATTGTGTATGCGTCTTGTTCTTCCCTGGCGATACGCCAATGACAGCGACAATGATGCTTACAAACATGAAGTACGTAGTTATATACTTGTGGTATGCAAAATAATTGCGGAATAATAAGGTCGCAAAAATGGAAGTGAAGTGAGAGACAGGCTATAACACTTTCATTGTGAATATTATTATCTCTAAAGTGGAAGTTATAATGAGAGCTGTTAAACAAAACTGTACCAGAGATCGTTTTCGAACATTGTTGGTGGTATTAAAGGGATCAAAAATGAAATGGAAATTGATCCATTTTTAATGCGTCTACTGTGGAAGTACTTTGTGTGAAATGGCGTGGCATATGACAAACAATGGCTGTATCGTTGTTTCCTTTTCATTTTGACTTTCCCAGTTTCATAATTCCACTCATGGTACTTGCAGTTGTAAGCATGTACAGTTATTTGGGACAACATGTACGTGATTCACATTCTGCTCCAATTCTAGTTAAATTGGGATTTGCAGGAAAGCCAATGTGACAACAGAGGAGGACCTCCTCTTGACTTTTGCGTACTGATGATAACACACATAAATGCGGAGATTCAACGAAGCGTCTCTTAAAAACTGATAAAAACATCATGAAAACATGTTACACGTTCTGATTATGCTTTATATTTAGTTATCACCTTTCAAACTTCCACGAAACTTTATCAACGTTATTTTTGGGTTTTTACGCCAGCTCTGTTGCATAATATTTGACTTGACTTTTACTCAAATTGTAATTGTCAGTTGTCAAATTTTTTAGTGATGACTGTGTTCCACATAAGAAAACACAAAAATAATTCCTACAGAAAGTCTACCTTTGAAATTATGTAAAGCTACTTTAAGAAGACGTGCTAGCTCATATAAACCGATCTTTTGAGTTTTCTTCGAGTGACCAAGTGAACAAAGCTTAAAGCTCCCAAAATATAATTCCAATAATGCAACACCCACGTAACAACATTCTCTTGTTGGAAAGCTAAACTGGTTCATCGAGCAACGCACACGCCATCACCAGAACAACGTATCTCTATATTTGCCACAACCAAAGAGACTAATGCTTCGACCAACCACTTTTTCTAATTTGCTAAATGCATTTTACTCCTCCAAGCGATACTTTCTTCTTTTCCCTTCTTTTCTGGCCATTGTCGTTACCGTGTTTGAAAAAAGGGAAGCACGTTTTTCTCTGTTCCATTTTTTCTTTATAAATATACACCCACGATGGGACGAACAACAACAGAAGCAAAAAATAACTACTGCGTGTTTTTGCTTTCTTTTCACTGAAGACAAGAGAGAAAGAGGGGGCCGTAAAATAGGAGAAAAAGGGAAGAAAGTCGGTTTTCTAATTTTCCGCACATATAAAAATGTGTACTCAATCTACTTATTATATCATCCTGTTTTCCTCTTTTCTTCTGTGGGAGATGTCTTTGTATAGCGGCGTGGCCTAAGTGTATGGAAGCATAGATCTAGCAAGTTTTTGCAGTAGTATTCTCCGGAACTACTTGAAAAGGCAGAACACACACAGAACACAACAGGCTTTTTTTCTAGTTGCTGCTGCTGCTGCTGCTGCTTCGGTTGGGTTGTTGTTTCCAGAGTAATCTCTTTCAAGTAGGCATATTATCTCTGGTGGTGTTCTGTCGGTGTAATGGTAAATCCGCTGTCTTTTGCTGGTATTCGACAACGGAATGAGTGAGAGAAGATAAAAGAACAAGGGGAAATTTTCAGGTAGGCAGTTTAGTGGTAGCAGTGGTAGTGAGGTACGTGTAGGAAGAGACACTGTGGAGGTCGATAGGTAAACAACAATAAAGAAAGCAATGTTGTTGATGAGGATGGTGGTATTGGTCTTGTGTGTTTTTCTCTCTAATGTCATAAAATGTAGGTAAAAAGTGGGTATGTACGTATGCACGTATATTTGGAACTTCATGGCAATTGAAAGGTATTTCGCAAAAAAAGAGAGAAAGAGAAAGGCAGGGAGAGAGAGAGAGAGAGAAAGAACAAACAGCAAATAAAGTACTTGCTCACGCTCTAATTCTTATTTCATTACATTGAAATATGTAACGGGAGAAAAGTGAGACCGGGAGGGAAAGGATTCTCTTGTTTTTGAAAGCATTGTGCAAATTTCTCAGCGCTTTGTTTGCTTTTCTTTCAGACAAGAATACCCACACGCAGTGTAGTCCGCCTCACATCACCGCACCGTATCATCCCCCAACAAAAACATTTCGTGAGAATCACAGATTTTGCGAGCAGCTTGGAAATCAATTTGAGATTGCTCTGATTTTAATGAAAGTCGAAATAGAATTAAACTTAAGCTCATGAGAAGACTTGGCTACAAATACAAGAGAGACATTTATACTTTCTTTTGTTCAGGTGTTTCTTTTTTGTGCACAGCTTTTGTAGCGGTGAAACTTAAACGATCGAATGTCTCTTAATGTAGAAATCAATATGGTTATCGAATACTTTTCGCATTTGCCATCCTCTATCTTCAATTTGCTTTTTTGAGAGTTCGTGTTTTGAGAATAAGAGAAAAATCAATACAGGTCAGATGATTGGAATGAGGAGATTGGGTGGGTATATGGGTGTGTAGATTTTCCATTCTAGTTTCTTCATGGGCGTTTATTCCAAATGACTCATGTATGATGATGATGAACACTTGTTACTATCATATAATGCAATATAAATATAAAATATGAAATAATTGTTTTCTTTCCCTTTCATTTCAGTAGTACATTTTAAAGAATGGGAGGGGTGAATACAAGAGCGGAAATGAAAATTGATTTGATATGGAAAAATGATTTGAAAAAGAAAAATTGACGTTTCATGATAAACTCGCCTCCTGCCAACTACGTAATAGCTATGACATGAATATTTTGTGGAAAAATGAGATAGTTGGTTTCCATATGGCTAGGCATGTACGAGCTTGTATACTTTCAGCATGCAGACGTAGTTTATGTGTCAGTTGTATCATCATCCTCATGACACAAATCACAATACTAATCCTTTTTTGCAATTTTGCATTTTCACTTCACTACTTTTTGTGCACGTTACACAGAAAAGCTGTCTCGGAGAATTCCATTTCCAGTTATTCCCTTTTGTAAATCTGATGTGTTGAAAAGATGTCAGTCAGAAAGTAAAATCACGCCAGAAGATGAAGAGTGAGAATAGCATACTTGAGTGTTTTCCATTTAATCTGGAAATGAACTAAACTTGTGACATTCTACGGGATTTTTCTTTTTCCGTACTTTGCAGAAAAGGAAAATGACATATCAAGTTGGTGAAAAGCCTTCAAAAAATAACAAGCCAGAAGTAAACTGTTTCTACCTCTCTGACGACTATGGGAGTGAATGGCGAACTATCGAGATACAAAATGTGGCCCGATAATGTGTCCGTATTTTTGGGGAAATGAGATGAAATGATAAACACCAACCCATAAAAAAGCACAAACAACTATAGCTGAATAATATTTCAGTTGTAACAGTTTAAACGTAGCCGGGAAGAATGATTTTTCTGAAGCAAGTAAACAGGAAACGGCTGATAAGTTTCTTTGTGCATGAATCAAAGGGAAAAGTGAAAAAGAATGAAACCGAAAGTAAGGAATCTCGCCGTATTTTCACAATTCTTCTATTTCTCTTTGTTGTTGCCTGCTTCTGTGTTTAAAGTTAAAGGTAACAAGACAGAGACTGGAGAATGGGATTACCATGTTATTTTTATCCTTTTTGGCACATAAACGTCAGATCAGATTGTTTTTGACATCAATCCACAAAATTTCTTCCTACACTCTAGCACAGCTATTTTGCCTTCTCGTTCAGTCCTTCCAGCTACTTAGACGTTAGACGTAACCAAACGGAACAACAGAAAGAAACAGAACGAGAGATAATAGAGAATACATAAGTTACTATTCATCTTCCACATACTCTCTATTCCTATCCCACTCCCTTTCACTTCAAGAGAAAGTAAGTAGTCAAGTCATCTAATGGAAGCAGTCAGTCAAGCACTACCTACTGGTGTAGTTATCCCATTCCCATCAAATGGATGCCGCACCATAAGATTATACTGCAAAGTACGTGTCTACCTACCAGTTTCTCTATTTATCACTGCACATCAAACTACCACCTATTGAAAATCGAAATCCATGTCAATAATTATGTTTAGCATAAACGCGCAAAGCCTTTCTCCTACAACTATTCACAATTAATGGGACGAACAACTGAATCGTCGTTTTGTTTCTAACCTGCATGCAATTCTCTCTACTATTTAATACATGTTACTAATGTATGAAGGATATGAAGGATACACGAAAAATCATGGTTCAAAACAAATAAACATGCAATCTGTTTCTGTTTTGATTGTTTCGTCATATCGCACTTTCTTTTCAAATCCTTTGTTGGTTTCCTTTTCCCAACTTGGATTAATTCCACGAACCATTTCTGTCATCCATAGTTTGCAGGAAAGCAGAGAACACATCGAAAATTTCAAAATCTACCCAGCACTCACATTTATCATTTTTCTTGGAATTGTATCGCTTCCTTTTCGCATTGTGATTTTTCTCTTGCCTTTCACCAGAACCAGTTTGGTATTAAACTAACCCAGAAAAGCTCCTTTCCGTGATGTATCAATGACCATTTGTTATTCTATTTATTTTTTGCGAAATTTATATATCTATCATGTTCTCATCATTCTCCCGTTCGTGTTATGGGGAGTTTTTTTTATTGCCTGCAGAAAAATAAAGCTTTGCAAAAACCAACAAGGAATATTTTTCACAGGACGGCGACGACGTTTTACGAGACTAGACCAGTCAGCACCAGTTGTAGGAGTAGTGAGAAGTGAGAGAATAAAAAGTGCTAATTTTTTATTGTCGTGTCGTCGTGTGTGAGTTCAGCAAAATGTTTTGAATGCAGAAAAAATAGGAAATGTGTGGCAGCAACATCAGCAAGCAGAAGAGAAATGCTAGCAGTGGTAGCCTCTATGTGTCAAGTAGATTTACGGCAGCAGGATGTAGTTAGAATGTAGAACAACTCACACAATCAGCACTACCATTATCACCATCACGACCACCCAACATAAAAATTTATACAACAGCATTATCTGTAATCATCATATAGTCTGCTTACTTTCCCACAAGTATATACACACTTCCCAATAACTACATACATATTGTAACAAATACAATCATCAATTTACCATTAGAACAAACTAGCTGATATAATATACAATACCACCACCAGGAACTCGTATGTGAAAGCAACAAAGTTGGGAACCAGATAACAGTGTAGTATTTATTCCCTTAAATAATATATTTCCCTGCCTTCCTTTCTCTTTTTATGTGGAAAGCACATTAGTAATGGTATTTGGTGTGGTTGATGTACGCATTTTTAACACACACACAGAAGGAGCGAGGAAAAAAATGAGAGCGACAGGAGGACAGGACAAGATCAATAGAACGATTTTTTTTTTGTTTTTTTTTCTGCTGCTGCATGCAATCTGTCATCTTTTTTTCCTTTAGCTTTTCTTCTCGGTTTTAAAGGTTCGTGCTAGGAAATCAGTTGGTTTGGTGAAACTGTCTCTTTGCACTTCCTTGCAGCAGACACGAACTAGACCAAAAAACGTAGAAAAATATGTGAAGCGAGTTGTGATAGGGAAACCGATACAATAGTTACCTTTGTGCATGCATCTAGGTGGCAAGTGGCGATCGTAGGTAGTGGTCATGAATGGATCCTATATTATATGGCTGCATTGCATGCGAAAATGCAGGAACAAAACGGAAGCCAAGCTGAAATCGGAAGATTTCAAAGTAAAAATCAATGAGCTTATGAAAAATGAATGTTTGTGACTCGTTCTGTTGAATAAAGTGAGTTGCGATGCAATTCAGTAGTTGGCATTCATTCGTACGAGTTCTAGCATTCTATAAGCAGAACACAACAAATAGCAACAATAATAGTCGTATATGTTAGAGGAGTGCCACAAAACGCATCGTTTTTCGTAGTTCCATCAATCTTGTTCTTTTTTTTAAATCAGATGGGCAAAGTGACAGACAAATAGCTTCTAATAAGCGTGGTAAACTACTACACACAACTTATACGCAGCCATAAGACGGAGACGGCTACTGAAATGGAAAAAAAAAGAAATTAGTTTCTCATCCCATCTTGGAGACTAGCATATACTGAACTTAACGTCGTCCTTTACACGTATTTCCATTTATTTTCTCAGTTTCTTCAATTTTGTATTGCTTCGTCTGTTTTGCCATTTAGGTTGTACTATAGATTCTTGGAAACACTCAATGCATTCATTCTAGTTGCTCTGCTATACTTTACAACACAAGTTTTATTTTCTTCTTGAGTGAATTTGTAGCGCAGAATTGGGCTATTGTTGTTATACGACTTCTTTTTGTCTTGTCACTACTTAGTTTTAGGCTTGGATGCTTCATGAGACAGCTTAGAACGTAGCAAACGCTGCTCAAACTAATTGTCATTAGCATGTGTTGTAATGTCACAAATTATACGTTTTCACACTTGAATGCTCATTACAACAACGGAATAATACAATGACATAATTTAAGATGGCTCTACATTTCCTAATTAAATATAACGATCGAATAATGATGCTAATGATAACTGGTGTTGAAGTTGATGTTTATGACGGGACGTCACTCACTCAGCGTTTTCCTGGCTTAAATAAAATAATATGATGTAATTATTGTAATGATTTTGGTGATGAGTGACTTGACTACTATTCTAAATGTTAATCTCCTTTGCAGGGATGAAATATCGCACCGTTTACTATATGATATCATCAACTTCTTCTTAATATGTTGTGATGTGATTGTCTCACTAATTGTCACTAAGTTAATTACGAAAGAGAGAAAAAAGACTTGATAAAAACAGACGTTTAGCTTGCGAATGGAACGAGAAGCCTGTACAGTTCCAAACGTTCCAAGAATATTATTAATGCAGCGTCAATCACGTATTGAGCGAACATGAAGAAGAAAAAATCCGTTTATTGTTCAGGTACAATGCTTTCACCAGGCTTGCGTGCTAATTATAACCATAAGGAGATTTTAGCCGTGTTTAGATGTGGTGAGGATGCACATAAAGGTTTACGTATATTGAATCAATATGCTTTCTCTGTCTGAATTTATCCAATTTACGAAGGCTTCACCTGCAATCAGCAGAAACACCCAAATATTAGCAGAATTCAGAGCTGCTATCACTACTTTAAAACCCAAATTCGTTAGTTTCATGACATGAAATACAAAAATAATGTGCTTGTCGCCGAGGTAAATGACAAATAATCCAACCAATTTTCCCATTTCTTGTTATTAAATTACGTAAAAACTTAATAGTCTAGCTGAATTGATATGTTGGCTGTTGTTGCATGCATCAGAATTATAGCTCACTACGGCAGAAATACTACTTGATTTCATTCAGTAGCCATTGCTTTCAGATTTTCACTTTTTCCCCCTTTCTTCCAATCTACAAGTTAAATTTTTACCCTACTCTTATCACCAGGACGACGATGCCTGTATCCACTCGTTTGGCTTTTCTCTTCCTCTTCCACCACGAAACACGTGCATTTCCTGGGCTACCGTCACCGTGCCCCACGCATGCAACCTATAATAATAAGTTGGTAGTCTGCTTATGAATATGAATGTATGCATCGTCATCATCATCATCATCATCTGAGTAACTGGTTTCACTCGACAAACTTTGTGTGTGTCTACTTACATGCTGTGGTGGTGGTGGTGGTGGTACGGGAGTGGAAGGGAGAATACGTCTCAATTAGCGTGATTAATTTACTTCATAATTTAATTACCGGAAACGAAATGCACTCATCATCATTAGAATGTAAATTCCCATAGGAGGGCCTTACTGTGCTCTCCTTTCTCTCTCATTTGCTCTTTCCCTTTTCACTTTCATTTTTTATTATCCTTTTAACTTCATGTGTTGAGTTATAAATACAAGTGGAAGGACGGCGACAGGAAGAATCAAGTGAATACTGGTGTAAACTGGGTTCTGTACGCACATACACCAAACACTTATTTTACTCAACGAATGCGCATAGTTTTTTCCACAATTTACAGATGAAAAAAAAACTTTATTTTCGTCATCACAACTTCCATATTTTGTAGTGCAAAGTGCAATTTTCGCTGTGTACAATGTTTCTCTGTTGTGTTTGTTGTTGTTATTGAGAAACCGCTACCAGCACCACCGTCACCGACACCACAAGGACTACTTCTGCGAGAATATCTTCTGCTGCATTGCCTCCACTCAGATATAATAATCATGCCTTAATAACAACAATAAGTTTCATATATGAGGCCATTGTTGTTCTTGTTGCTATGTGCTTATTGCAAAGCATTCTCTTCATTCCAGATGTACAGCTTCTTGCGCCATGTTCCAGGAAGAAAATGAAAACTAAACCGCAGTAGCACACAAAGTTGAAAGTCGTCGTAGTAGTTCTCATGGCTCCCAATCCACCAGGAAAACTTTCCCCTGTAACTGAAGGAACTTGAAGTGTGGAAAGATGTGGGGAAGTAAAGTTCAATGAAAGCTGGGGAGCATGTTTCTCATTATCAATTTTCCTTGCTTTGTCAGGATATTGTAGCAACACAGCAGCTGCTACTGTACCAAAAACCAACAATCTTTCTCGTCTACGCTGGTTGAGTTAGGAAGAATAAAAGGCAAGAGGACGAAGAAAAATTTAGCAAGTTTGATCCTTCACTATTTTTTCAAGGTAAAAGTGTTAACGGCACCTGTGATAACGACATTGTTTGTGGTATCATAATAAATGGTGCGTATGATGACTATCTTGAGTATCAGCAATGAGCAAAATGTCCTGCTAATTTCAGTTTTCCCTGAAGTTCTTTATCGTACAGATTACTATTACAAACACATACAAATGGACAGCTTCTGTATTTTTTTTGTTTTTTTCGGAGTCATAAGCTTTGTCAAAAACTGGCATCAATTCTCCCATACACGAAGAGTCTTGTCACCATTCCAAAAAATGATTCCCCCATATTTTCAAGCTAAAGGAGAAAAACAATAGACTAAAGCTGATCAATTTAGTTGATTACTTATAGGCGCAATATAGTATTATACGTGATGGTGTTATTGTCATGATGATGATCATGATCTCAACTAAAAGAAGACTTCGGAAGCAAAGTTATTTATGATACTTTATCAGACTTGATGGAAGAATGAATTCGCTTGATTCAGTGTGACGTGTAAAAGTTACTACTTGTACGTTGGTTGGTGCAAGTGCTGTAGTGAATGAGTCGAGAAGAACAACTTGTTCTTTCTCTCTTTTTCTCTGTCTCATGCACTTCCCTTCCTCCTCATAGTCTTTCCTTCCAAGAAAGAAAATTAATGTCTGCATTTATCACAAAATTCCATCATTTCAGATTTTCTTCTCTCTTCTTTCTCTCTGAGGAACACACAAAAGAATTATGTATTGCGTCTGTCTTCTTACTCACTCGACTCAATACCGCAAGACTACAGTTTTAGATATATATCCTACCGTCATTCCGTTCGCTTGTCATGGGTGTTCCTGTAGGAATGGGAGAGCAACAAAAAATAATATGTAGTAATATCATAGCAGCGTCGTGTCAATTTCTGTAGATTAGTACGCCCGTTGCACAATGAATGATGCAGGAAATCGGTTCGGAGCCGGCTAACCTTGAAAATGACACAAGGAATGAGAACCTATGTGGGAGGCAGAAAACTTTATGGATTCTTAGTTTTGGGAGAAAGGCATGCAGTAGAGATCCCTACCAAATACACGCAACTTGCATAGCTAACTGCGTGTAAGCATATACATAGATCAATGGAAGCAAAAAACGCATCTCATAAATTATACAACTCAATCAAACTGACAATGGGCTCATTTTTGATGGATTGAGCCGTCCAAAGTTCTTGACGTTTCTGAATGCGATGGTTCAAAGGAGACGAAGAGGAGAATGCACATTTTCCTGCATGGAATTCCTTGCTCCCACATACAATAAATAAATGCATTATCCCACGCACCCATCATATATGTGCATTCTAGTGTGTGCATTCACGCATTTCATTTCATTTTCTCTACAAGCTATTGCACCATACCTTTCTCCATCCATTCATCTATAAAAAAAAAAATAAGGACACACACTTCCCCCTTTTCTCTTTACTCAGAAGGAAATAACAATTTTACCTTTAAAACTGAATAGGAAGTGATGCATTTGAAAAGCTGATAGGTGCTCTGTTGGATGCTAACTTAATGAGACGGAGGGAAAATGAGGAAGAGGAGGAGAAGTGGTAGTGAATTAATGAATGGAAACGGAATATGTGACGTCTCTTTCTATTAAATTGTTCAGTTGTTGTTGTGTCGTTGTTACCGTTGTTGATGCGGAAGTGGTGCGATTACAAGTGGAACACTTTAGACTTCAGTCTTTCTTGTTGATAATGCAAATAAAATGCAATGCTCACTGCCTACCTAGCAATTCCACCAGCACCACCGCTTATTTCACTTGATTCCTTTGGACAGTGAATGACTGAACATGAGTTTAGAGGGATGCGTACTTATATATTTATAATGGAAAAGCGGCGGGAGCGGCAGATATGGTGGTGGTGGTGGTGTTGGTGGCAGAATGAGGAAGAGCACTAGTTGGGCTTAGCCGGAGTAGAACACACACATACCATGAGAGAAAGACAAGTCCTTTGGGATAACAGCCACTACTACATCCACAGTAATGCAGTTTGTGCATGCAAGCTATGTTATCTGCTTTATATGCATAAATATCTGTACATTTTACTGGAAAACACACAGTGAGGAGACTAGTCAGAGAAAATAGATGAGCATTCTTCAGGGATTCCTTTCACTTCCACTTTGGGAAACAAATGGAAAAAGATTCTTTCTCTGTTTCTCTAGCATCATGTTCATATATATTTCTGTAGATTTTGCTCGCTTCTCGTCCCTATTCGCATGTAAAATGCAGATTTGGTAGAGAAAAACTAACCAGGAAAAATCTATACTGCTTTCTCCTCTGCACAACTTCCAGGTTCTCACTGCGTCGACAGTTTGTAGCACCTGTGCTCAAGTTTAGCATTTGGTAATTATAACGAAGAATACATTAAAGTTTTTGTGCAAAATGTATGTCATGTGCGTAAAATCGAATTGAGAAATATACATTCAAATAAACAACTTGTCATGCGAGGATCACGTTTCAAGAGGCAGTGTCACTACTATGGCACTTCAAGCTCCACATATCTTCAAAAATACAAATAAATGAGAAATGAGCCTACCAACTTGTATGACACCGTCATCCAAAGCATGCTTTAAATCATTGGGAAAAAAGAATGGCATGCCTTTCTCTGTAGGAATTTTACCTGCAGACTGTATTGATAAGGTATGTAGAAGAAAAAGCGGCAGGTACATGCTAAATCCGGAGTATATGCTGTTATTGGTATAAATATAGCCGAAAATATTGTTCCTTTACAACAAAGAAGAAGGGGAAAGAAAAAAGTAACTTTAAAAGGAATTTAGTCATTTCTTTGGAAATACGAGTTGTGCAACGGAGCAGCAGCAGCATTTCAATAGCAAAAGAAAAAATCCATTGAACCATCAAAAGCTAACATTGACTCTGACTCACACATACTCAGACTGATACAAAACGCACGCACACCTTCAAAGATTCCGAAGCCTACACAAGCATCATAAGGCACACTAAAGGTCATGTCATAGAGTGTAAGACTATCTGTCTTACCGTGTACAACAACAAGTGTAAATACAAGCCATCTACACTTGTACTACAGAGATGCTACTTGAAACGAATAACTAATACAAAATGTCAGTTATTTTTTTTCGCTCATATGCTTTCTTCTTCCTTTATGACGTCTGTTTCCATATCCCACCACTTATTCCTGCTTCAGTGGCTGAACAAGTAGCTCTTTCATCATCATCATCATCATCACCTCCGTATCTTCAACTCTGTGTAAAAGAAAATGGAATGGAAAGGATTCGCATGATGATGATGATGATGATTCATGCATACCTGTCTTCCACTTCCACCATTATCTATGGGGTACGCAAGATATTCTCATCTATTTGCTCTTGTGTTCTTATGTGAATGTAAAAAATACCGGCAGAGAAAGCATTCGTAAAGTATACAGACACGATATTATGAAGAATAGTTGTACGAATGTGATAGCTTTATCAGTGTGTATTATAAGGAAGGAGGCAAAAGAGAAGATAAGTTACATTTGGGAAAAACAGAACAACCAGGAAGACATTTCTTGTAATCTGAACACTCTATTTATACTACAATCATTTCATGTCGACATCATCGTCGTCGTTGACACCGCCTTCATTTCGTAGTATGCATTTATTTTCACTGTGTTGGAAAAAGGTAAAGATTGACTTCCCCGAAATATATTTTTACCAAGCAACGCATACACAGAAACTGCACACAATGGGAGAAATTGCTTTTGTTCCCTAGCTTTGGGAGGACAAGCAGGTAGGTATAGAGAAAGTGGCAATGACAACCTTTTTTCTTCATGCTTAGTCTCTACTCTCCTGTGTTTCAAGTAAACTTGAGAAAAAAGTAGGCTTCTCGGTTTTCCCATTGTAGTGCTTGTCTGCATGCAACCATTTCTCTCTTATTAAATACTTCAAACTCTACTACTTCTCGTCGCCCTCCTGCCTACTCTCCGTTTTCTCAAACATGCAGACTACATAGTGACAATAAAACTGGTAACACTTTCTCATGACACCTAGACGTATACACACTCTTACATTTGTCGTTTTGTCACTGCCCGAGAAATAAAAGAAGGAAGAGAAACAACGAAGATGTGTTTATACGACACACCTTTCCCTTTTGAGGGACTAGACACTGTTACATCTCCCTTTTTTGTGGGTGGTTTAACGTAAAACCTTCAAAAAATTCTTTATCTCTTTTAAACATTCCACTTTTTCTCTAAATAGTCTGTTTAGATGAAAACTTGTGCAGTTTAGTGCAGTACAATCTGCTCTGTATTTCAAATGACTAGCGCCAAAAGGGAAAACTTGTTTTAGTTTGTTCTCCTGTATCGACTTGTTTCAGTTGAGTTTTTCTCCAGTGCTATATCAAGTGGTGTGCGCCCATTTTACTCTGACTGCCTTTAATTTCACAATGAAATGAGAAAATAAAAACTAGAAGTTTTCTTAACATTGCTAAATGGCATATAGGACCGTTGTTAACTTGTTTTTGCTCGTTTTCCTAATGGCTATTAGGTTTATATCTTTTTTTTGTACATTTTTTGGTTGCACGGCATTCCGTAAAGCTTGTGAAGATATAATAGCCATCGTCAACGTGCTCATTATTATATTATCACAAGCATCGCCATGGTCACGACTGTCGTTCATTCGACAGCAATTGACTTGACTTGAAGAAAATATTAAACTAACGATATTCTGTAAGGGTGCAGGTTTCTTTGCCCCATTTAGTTCACTTGAAGACACAAAAACTTTTATCCGTGTTTTTATGTATAAAGTCACTCTCTTGTAGTTCTGCTTTCACTCCATTCGCCACAAACTATGAGAACAGCTTCTCCTGCACTGTGCTAGTAAAAAATAGTACTCGTTCAAAAAATACATATTCTTGGCCAAATCGTCGTCAAACTTTTTTGTCCTTGTTGTCCTCAGGAGACATTTTCACTATTTTTTTCTTGTGCGCTTTTTACGTTCAAAGTTATTTCATAATTTCAGGAACATTTTACTCGGGAATTGAAAAAAAAACAGGAAGGAAAAAAGTGTGACCTGTTCCTTCTAGTCATATCATGTTATTCCATTTAACTTACTTTTCTGCATGAACTACTTTACTTTTCCCTTTGCATCTTCTTTGTTGTTCACGTTTATAAAATAAAACTTTACGAAATATTCAGTACAATCTATTCCAACTTGTTTTCATCTGTTATGTTGCAAACTATTGAAATGTACTCAGAAACTCTTTCCCTTTTTGTGCTCTGCTTTTCAAATATGAGAAATATCTTTCAAAGGATTCAAAGAAACATAGGAAAAGTATGTCGGTCATGTCATTTAACTATACTTAATATACTTATAGACAAAGCTATAAAATTTGTTCCAAACTACACATATTACGTTAAAAAATTGAATTCTTATTGAAAAATTGAACTACTGAACTTTATTATTACTAAAGCTAAATTTGAAGGTTTATTGAAAAGACCCGACAAAAATTCTTGATAAAAGGATAATAGTGATGATGTTGCTGCAAGTGTAGGAGAGGGGGAAATTTCTTAAATTCCTTGTAGGAAATTGTCAACACAGAAGATGAGCATGAATACGTAAGCGAGGAGAAAAGTGGAACATAAATTCGTTGACGATGAGATGATCACGCACATATTTTTCTCCAACGCTTCATCGTCATCTTGCTTTTTGCTACATGACTGCATAATCAAAATATCAATTTGGGAGAAGAAACAAGGGAAGGAGTAACAATAATAATAATCATGCAACAGTATAGAGAATGAAAACATCCACCGCTGCAACTTGCACGTAAAGACTGAGGCAGCAGCAGCCAAAAGGGAAATTCCATTTAATGAGAGAGAAGAATATTTCGGGAAGATAAACTATTTACGCTTTAAAAACAGTAGTCAACGTGGCACACACCCTATATCCCACCACTATGGTAATCCTGGGATGTGTATATATTAAAAAATAAATAAGGTCACATACCAAAAAATCCTCTGTGAGAAGTGAGGATATTGAATCTTCTCCGCAGAGCTTGATTCTTTTGAACTGGTTGTAAATGAACTGTACCGGAGTAAAAATATCCGCGATGCAGCTTCTCCGACTGGATAAAGAGTTTATTTTTCCTTCAAGAAAGTTTACTTTATTTTCCCTTCTCGTGTATACAAATACATGCAAGGCTCTGTGTGGTATTTACATGAGATAGTAGAAAAAAATAAGTTGTGCACAAAGTCCCACTGCATCTCCTGTGGTGGGCTTCACTGTTCAAAATCCAATATTTCAAAAATATGTATCCATCCCCATTTTTCCTCTTTCAATAGCTTGCTTGCAAGCATACTATGAAATAAATACCAGGAATTCCTTTTCCTATTGCATATACCGTACAACAGCAATGATGATAATCATCAGAGCCATCAGAATCATGATCAGATCAAGAAAATCATGTTACGCATGCAACAACATGTATCATCTTGTTTTCCTCTTCGTCTTGTTCGAGAGTTAAGCTTTTCATGCAAGACCAAGTTGGGTTTTTGTAAGAACCCTTTCCCCTTCCTTGACTCATTCTGTTCACCCTTTCTTCCAGTTCATGATCATCACCCATCAGCTTCTGTTGTTATCATCGCTCATTTCATCTGATTCCTGGAACTTTTTTCTTTATTCTGTGATGTGACTCTTGCTCTCTCTCCCTCTCTCAAAGCCTATAAATGTTTGTGTATGTGTAAGTAAGTGTGCTTTATTGACTTTCAAAAAGGATCATTATGAGATATTATTAAAGAATTTGTACACACCATGCAACACTAACCCTGCTGTTTCTGAGCTGGCATTTCGTGACTCAGTCAGTACGTATGAGGAAATGAGCATCATCACTATTGACAACTAAATAACAGTGGTTGCCATTGGAAATACTGAATACCTAAACGACAAATTAGAATCAATTGTATGGAGTATTTGAATTTTGCCATAACTTCAAATGGTAAATTAATTTTGTATGAATTTCTTCTAAACTTGTGTAAGAAGAGGCATCTCGAAGAGTCTTCCTTGTTGAATAGAACTCTGTTGGAATATGTTAGCATATTAGATTTTTAAAAGCAGAGTATTGACATTGAAAACTTTATCTATCTGTATCGTACTCGTCTTGCTTGGAAGAGAAACACTAAATCTATCCTCAGAGGCAGGTCCCCTGATAATTACCATGAGAAAACGAAACATCTACGCAAAACGTAATGATAAAAAACTTGTTGTGTTTCTTGTTGTCGTATACTTGCGTCACTGAAAACCAAGTGCAAACTTGTGTAGGTATTTTTCACTTCGAATACCATCTCTCATTTTATAAGCTTTACTCTTATCTTATGAAAGGATTTTTTACCTTGTAACTTGAATTGCATATTTCTGCGTAGAAAACTGTATTATCTCTATCCAAACGTTATCTTTCTCTGAACAAGTGTCAGTCTCGTTGTATGTTGCCGCACAGTGCTATTCTGGTTAATAAATTACGAAGAGCTTGTGAGCTACAGTGGCGGTAAATCGGGATTTCATGGTTTTGGATAGACGAAAAAATCAAGAAATAGACTTTAACAGCAAATCGTTAAGCATTCATCAGTTTCTAAACACCAAAGACGTTTGTATAAACTTTTCCAACTACAGCATCACACATCATTCACCAAACTTATCGTGTGTCTTAGCAGAAATGCCAAATGCTGCCTAATTTAATACTGACTTGTAAACGTTGATATTTTTCAAGTGGCAGAGAAGAGCATGATTTGAAGTTCTCTAGCGAAAATGTACAAAGTATCCAGTTGAAGATTTACGCTAAGAATAGTATGTTAAAATTACATACATATATTTTTGGAATAATCTTTCTGTCGAAACTATCCAATATGTGCGTTTTATATCGTCGAAGAATTATATTAGTTCCTTGAATATTTTTTGTGGCTCTGGTGCCCGTACAAGTGAGTAAACAACTTTTTGTCTGAAGATTCAATTTTTCGTTGATAGCTACTATACTAGTGATTTCAATGATTAGTTGACTGACACAGTTGGTTGAATTGTTGATATACGTAAATGTCTAGCTAAATATTTACAGGACAGGCACATTTCCATGTCCATGGCTTTTTTCCTTCCTAATAAACCACGACTACCATCATTCATCAGGAACGCTTTACTGTTCGAGCTGTTAAAAAAAATGCAGTAAAAATTCCCAAGTCAGTACAATAAACAGAAAGGGAGAGAGAGAGAGAAAGACGACGCCACTACTATCATTATGGCTCCCCATCCCCACCACCTCATTTCAAGTTACAATTGTTGTCCTCCTCATCCTTGTCGTACTTTTTTTAAACAGAAAACGATGCAAACCAGTCATATAACCGAGTCAACGACTTCCTCAGATATTTATTCTGAATTTTCTTTTTTATGACTTAGCCCAGCAGTGCTGGCGAACAACTTTAGAAAGGAAGGAAATGAAAAAGAGGAGAGGAAGGAGAAGGAGAGAAAAATAATAATTCCGCCCTGTTTTTTTATCCTCCTTCATGATCATGGAATCCATCACTTTTATTATTACTACTACACAAATATATTTACTTCCTCTACAGTTCCATGATGATCACGATTACGATGATAGCACACTGTACTATCGTAAAATATTCCAAATCCAATTTTCCTTCCAGATAAAAAGTAAAAAGAAGCAGTGGAGGATGCATCTTACTTTAATGCCGGCTGTCCATTTTACCAACATATTTACAATATGAATAACACATTGAGATAACGTCCTCTTCACTGTCGTCGTCCTCATGGTACTATTTCAAAATTCATATATTCCAAAGATTGTTTGCACATCATCATCATCATCATCCATATTATTTCCATACGACTTTGTGATATCCAGAGAGAAAAGAGAATGTTTCGAAAGTACATCAAATTCACCACACATTTTCTATCAATCCACCAAACAACTCTAGCCATTCATCCAAAATAGGAGTGGGAGTGGAAGCTACCAACAAGGAATCTAACAAAAAAATAGTACGCCAGATTTTTCCTCCGGGACTCTGAACTCACTCATGCCAGTCATTTCATTCAAGTTGGTTATGAGATTCAGTTTCAGCTCAGTGCAGCCACCAACATTCATACTGGAAGTAAATATCTTGCTTTACTTTCTTCCTTTCCATCGGCAGAGAGAAAGGTGCTACTTTTCTCTCTGTGTCCACTAAACTAAACGTTGAGCAAATCGTTTAAGTGAAGTATGAAAAAAGTTTGCTTTTGTATTATTCCAGCATGATCCCTGTAGCAAGGTTACACCACTATGGAAATGATTATGTAAAAGGGCGTGGGAGAAATATTTTTTCTACAAACTACCACCATTCCCCTTAATATCCTCCGAGTTTTGCAGAACGTGAGAGAAATGCCATTTCACAACGTATTTTTACGAGCCAAAGAAAATCAAATTAAATTTCATCATATTCTACTCCCCGAGCCTGATACTTTGGTTGACTTACTTTAAAAGTTTATTTCCACTCAGAAAAACCTGACTGACCACTCCACGAGTTGCATCGAGTCTCCCTATTAAGCATCCTTTTTACGACATAAAAAACCATTACAATCGCCTGTTAGATGTTAGTGCATATTTGCATTGGTCAATGGTGCTGCATGATGAATATGATCCCATATTATCACACATTGCAAAGCGGAGGACAACAAATTAAAGCTGATAAAACGAAGGAACAAAGACAACTTCTTATAAGGAAATTCAAAGTAAATCTATATAATCCAGCTAAAGTTACACGAGATACTAATCCCATCAGATCCTGATATTGAAATTACCTAAACACTTGTCGTTGTCTAGACAACTGTACTGCACGCGCAGAGATTCATCTCTCTGCGCTGTTCCTTTACACACTGTATAATGGTGTATATTGTGAAAGCTAGGAAAAAATTGAGATAAATGAGAGTTCTGTTGAGAAAGTTTACACAGTGGCAACTGCCATTAGTTACAGCACCGCATACACAGAAAAACAAGGAGGAGAAGAAGATTCAGAAAGACAGGAGTTTTTATGTAGTTGGAGCTTTGGAAGGAGTAAAAGTGGCGGTATTAATAGTAGCATCTCAGATTTCCCTGTAAACCCATTCATCACCGAAGGAGGGAAGTTCAAAATAGTCTAATGTTATTATTGCTTTCTCCGCTTTCTCTCACACTGGCGCTTTCTCATTCTCTCGAAAGAAAATAAATGAATTTGCTGCTTTCCCTTTCTCTCTATTTCTTACCACCATTCTCTATCTATCTATCTATCTTATCTCTAGAAAATGAGCTACTTCTAAAATATTATTGTTTGGAAATTGCACAAGACAGCTCGTTTACTTATTTATGTCCTTCTTCTTCCTCGCTTCCTTCCTTCAGGACAAAAACTTTACTTGTGCAAATGTGCAGAGATGGCAATCCTCATTATTAAGCAGTTCCTGAGAGATCCTTCTTCTGCTAACTTTGGAATGGTGGAGGCGTAGTTAAGTACATTCCTCACTTTCTCACATTACATTATGAAATATGTATACATAATATACAGAAAATTATGAATTTATTCTGTTTCTGCTTTCACTTGTTGCTTGTTCGTTTATATAAGCTGACCTCTTTTCATTCTTGCCGGATTTCTTGAAATTATCATAATTTTCCTTTGAAGGGGATGAATATTAAAATTGAGCAGCATTTTTTTGACGATTGGTTGCCGGCTATGTAATGGAAAGTTTGGGAGAGTGCATGTTCCACACATACCGGAACACATTGATAGTCTAATAGAAGGGATTGATAGAGTCCTGCCCCTTTCCTGATCGAATCATTACCCGCACCCTATACAAAACATCATCGTGGACATAAATCAATTCATAAACGTCCATTCCCTGAATGTTCGAGTGACTTATGTATAGAGAGAAAGTGGGGAAAAATTCACTCTTCTTAATTTTGAGTTTAGTGGCCATAGTTCATTGGATTTTTGGGGAGGAAAAGAATGATGATGATGACTGCAGCGATGTGAAGAAAAGAAAGGAATAAAATTGACTGCTATCCATATACATATACACTTTCTAAGCTACCTTCCGTTTATCATCATCATCCAATCCATCTATTCCATCCTGCTACTTTACTCACTTATTTTTTACCCTTTTCCAAAACGTGAACCGTGAGAGGCGTGGTCACATCTTCCTTATTCTCATCAACATCATTTATATATTTTTTCCACTGACCAGTGTAAAAATGGCGATGATGAAGACGGAGATAAAAGATGAGAGTAAAGAGGGGAAAACCGGAAAAAATACTGAACTTGTCGTTGAAAGGAAGAGAGAGGGTGACTGTACTGGGGAGAGTATGAAAACGAACGAAAAAAATGGTTGCCTGCTCATTTTAAAAATAGAGTGAAAGCTATATATACACTGTGCACACACACACCCTATATAATTTATTAGGTTGTAAATTATAAGATAAGTTTGGTATAAAAAATACACACTGCTCTCTTACCATTTGTATTGATGTTCAGTCGGTTGGACATGGTCAATGCGGCAGAGTGATGGTCAGAGTCCTGGTATGTACCATCAGAAACGTCTGATGAGGAGTCCACTTCAGATTCCAGCTCATTTCGTAGATGCTGGTCTCGACTGGACAAATGCTGGGATCGATTATTTCTACTAGTACTATTTACACGGTGGGGCTGTTGTTGATGATGATGGTGATTCCTCATTTTTGCCGATGAGGATTTTTTGTTTGTCGCATGAGACGACGGGGGTTGTTGTGAGGATGGAGGTTGCTGGGAGGAGGCGAAGTGGTGATGAGGACTGTTGTCTGGCTCACAGTAGATCCCATTGGATCGATTCGTTGTGCCTTGATAACGGTACATCTTGCTCAAGAAATATGTTATTTCTTTTTATGCTTTTGACTTCCGTTCCTTCCTTTATTCTCACTCCTTCCCCTGATTACACATATACGCGCTTCACTTCTCTTGTCCAAGTTCACTCCTGTCCCGGGGCTGTGGACGTGTCTGCATTAAAGCACAGAGAAAATAAAATAGTTCATTATTATTGATCAATAGGCAACCTTAAATATAGCGCTTTGTGTGCAGCCTTACACACATGTGTATAACTAAACGCGTCAAACTCTGAGATAAACGCAGCCTACGTTCCTTTTTACTTGTTCCTGTTATCATCTGAATCCGGCAAGAAGACAGCTCAGCCAAAAAAGCCAGCAAAAACAGAAAGTCATCATCATTATCAGAAGTAGAAAGCTTTAATTTTCATTCGTACTACTGAACTGCTGTCACTACATTTTCCCCATTTAAAAGAACTATAGAGGAAATAAAGGATGGTCAAATCATACTGATGACCAATGGTCATGTCAGGAGGTCATAGTTGTGAAGCTTGTGTTTGGATGGATACTATTACGCGCTGGTTCTATACTTTTCCCTCTGTCCATTTGTTACTGCATTCATACCAGCGCACGAGCTAAATGACCCATGGTATCTCCTTATTGCTTCGTTTCACGCACTTGAATCCCATGAAAATCGTGAGATAGAGAAGCATAAACCATACCAAACGTTGTCGATAGTGGGTACGTAAAACTGTAGACAGTATATCGTACAAAGTTGGGTTGCAAAGCAGAGATCTGCTACTTTATCAACAACAGTCGAATAAATGCGGCAACAGAATCAGTGAAATTGGTCATCATCATCATCACACCACTACATACACATACAGCACCATCATCATCCCTTCGTCTAGCAACTCATGCATATGTAAATTATACGGTTCACCTGTAACAACTTTTTCTCGTATTGATAGTCGAATTGTGTTATTTGTCGACTTTATTCCTGTTACTGCATGATAGCATGATTAGCTTCATAAGTTGTTAGCGTAGCCGTGACAACAGAGGCGCATTGTGTTCGTACACCTCAGCGAACAACAAGTATGCAACCTTCATTCATTTTGCGAGATTCCACTCCGCACGTTTAAAACATTCAATGTTCAGCATGACCAGTAAGAATTTCAGGTCCAGCAGAAATATAAAGTTTCTAGGAAAAAGGAACGCGAAAAATATAGTGAAATCCATTGGTATGACTGGACTTTACGCCCTCAACTCGCTATCGTACAAAGGAGCACGAATAACCAACAACACACAATCCAAGCGACTTTACATTACACTGCTGCACATCCTATTTCCTCTCTGGCCGTTGCTCTGGAGTCATTCCTGTTTGTATCATGATACAATACGGCTCATAACGATGATCACGATGAGAAGTACATTTTACGCGAGTTTTTCCATCTTTCCCATTTTCCCAGTTTTTGTCTCACAACAGCAACACCGACCGACAGCAGTAGCAGTTACTATTGAGGCAAAAGCAGCAAGCAAAGACCGAACAACAACAGGAGCAGCAACAACAGTCGCAATGCCAATATTATGAAATATCCGGGGAAACGGAAAAACCAGAAAAAGAGAATCAGAGAAGCAAGTAACGTGTGTACGAGTCTCGCTTCAAGATGGCTCATTACCGCACGGCACACAGCGAAGTAGTCATTATTACCACTATACATGCTCGTATTTATACATGCGAATGCTATAACACGATATAATATATAGATAATAACACGCATACCTATAGCCATTCAAGGATATAGTGGAGTCTCTGGAGAAACTTTCTCTCTTTTTTATCCTTCGTTCTTCTTGCTGGCTACGTATTTTTTGCCATTTTCTCCTCCTTCTTTTCTTCCCACTTTACAATCCATATACATACATATCTTTCTATACACACGTGCTTTCCTCATAGCCATATCAACTGTTTTTTTACTGTTTCATACATTTTCCAGTTATACATTCTCTTTTCCCATTTTAGCTTCTTTGCGATTTCGTCTGCTATCTTTGCTCTCACTTTCCTATTTCATTCTATTTCTCTCTCAATTCTCTCTTTATACCATTTTTCTACTAGTGCTACCACCACTACCACCGGTTTTTTGCGTAGTCATCCTCTACTTGTTAACTCTGCTATTGCTCCTACCACTAGCCAGCCATAGTATGGAGGAAACCTGGTTGTTGTAGTGTAGCATTGTGTACTGGTAGTATCGGTAGTAGCACAATTACATTAGTGTTACGTTACGTAAAAAAGGACAAGGGCAAAATTTAATTTGAGATCGTATTTTACATCGTTTAAATGGCACAAGAACAAGAGGAAAAGAAGGGAAAAGGGATGAGACCAATTGTAATGCGGGTCGTGGACTGCCACGGGAAGAAACCTTTTTTTTACGTTGCTTCGCTCTTATGTCCATATACATACATATAGGTAGAGTTAAAGAATATTTCGTTTCAACTTATTAGATGCATTTCCCATTTTTAGTGGAGCACGTGATGATCATTACTACTTGTTCGTGTTATAGCAATGACGACAATGATTCTGCTGCTGCTGGTTCCAATTGTACACACAAATACAATACCATCATAACCATCATCGTGATCAAGAGAAGAAACTCGTTAGGAGGAATTTTATTTTTCTGGTGAATGTCGCCAGTAAAATTACTACACAAAGTAAATAGGAGCTCTTGTGTCCTATGAAAAGCAAAATTTGGGAGAAATACCCAATATATAGGAAATGGTTTGTGAGAGCAACAGTGTTTCTTTTTGCTTCTTTCTTCTCCCATTTGCCTATCGGTTCAGTGACTGGCTCAACTGTGAGTGAGAATGAAAAAAGTTCAGCTTCAAGTTGATTACACACACACAAAAGTCAACATCATCATCAAACTCATCTCATGCCGAATCGAATGTCCATCAAAAATGTATAAACTTTGTTATTAGAAAGTTTCAGTGAAACAGGAGAGGAGATAAAATGCAAATTTACATATGAGCGTGTACGTACATAAAGCAGTGGGCATGAGTTTGTTGCAAGCTCGTGTGTGAGTGCGCACATATTATTATTTTTAATTAAAATTCCTCCAACTTGAGGCCAACGACGATGATGATCACAATGATGACGATTATGATCTTGGTGATGAGAGCGAGCAAAGGAAGGAGGAAGATGAAAAAAGATTAAAAACGATGATAATGCAGATTATACTGCGCAGCGGACTGAAGGTATTTTCTTAACCTTTCCTCCTTGAATATATTTTTTAATTTTTCCCCTTTCCGGACTTCTCGTTGAATACCAAGTAATTTTAAAATACCCACGTAAATTTCCGGAGGATAAGGCTGCACACGCACGCAAAGGAAACGTGTCATCAGCATTATTTTTATCTTTGAGAATTAATTATTTACTAAATAAACAAAGCTTTTTGATGTGGAGTAAAAATGTACAAAAATAACAATAGGAAAAGCACGTGTAGAGAGAATGTGGACCTAGTTAACCGTCGGAATATGTAGTGGGCGTCATCATGATTATCATTATTTTTATTTCAAATGTAAAAGATTCTCATTCTAGCTACATTTTTTCCCTTTGCTGTACCGTACGCTATTCATTCTTGTGTCTATTTACAGAACTAAAAGGTTTGCTCAAGAGAATCGACGGAACGCACTTTCCTTTAAAACCCTTTTCCCTTCTTCTTTTCTCGTTATGTATAAGTGAAACAAGGAATGAGACGAGTAGGTAAGTAAGTAAGAAAGCAAGCAAAACGACTTAAGAAGATGACGACAAAACCATTTAAACTTTTGATCACACTCACTGAACAAAATGAGCTCGCGCTCTCGTACGTGTCTTTCCAGCTAAACTTGAAGTAAAGTAAGCAACTACACACAGAGAAGATCAGTAAGGATGGAGAATGACGACGAGGACGAGGACAACGAGTAGAATAAATAAAATGGAAAACTTTTTTGTCAGGGCTCACACTCACACCAGAGCACATACACACAACAACAACGACAAGTTCAACAATACAGTAAGGCCACACACACACTCTACACAAGTCCCACACATTTTCGTCTTGGTTCTTATTTTAAGTAATAATGAAACTCACTTTCTTTCTCTCTCTCTCTCTCTGATTCGCTTTTATTATTTCTCTGCCATTCTTGCTTGTTATTTGTAACTGTCACTGGAACAGAGAAAATAGCGGTGGCAGCAGAAGCCAGAAGCCCCGTAATGCCGTCACTGCTCAACTGTGAATGATTCCTCTTATTCGTTTCCTCCTTCCTTGCTCCACTATCTTCATGTGTAACAAACTTACTGAACATTTCTTGACGAAAAATCATCATTGTCCTTGTCTTTATTTTACGAGCCAAAGAGAAAAAAGGCAAAAAGCAAGAAGAAAATCCTTTTAAAATATATAGTGTCGGAGGAGGCGAAAAATGAAGGCATTTTTTCAGTTTTGCTTTTTCTCTTGTCCTTGTAATCGCTTTTGCTCACTTTCTAGTCAGGGCAGTACTAACTCAAAGCACAGCTTGAACTATTTGTAAGGTTGCTGCTGCTGCTGCTGATGATGATGAGAATGACGAGACGACTTTACGGAGAAGGTCACCAAAATACTTGGAAGGAGAGGGGACTATTTTATTTTTATTATTACCGTCACCCAGCTGCCATTATACATATAACGCTTTAACGCAATGAGAGGAATGAAGTAAAACGGAAAAAGTGACACGAAACGGGTAGTAAATAGGAAGGAAGATGCATATAATTGAACATGGCTAAGGTTTTATGAACAAGACAGCCAGTTTCTCTTTGTCTCCGTTTTGCCTGAATCCTCTACTCGTCTCATCTCCCACGCTCATTTTCATCAACGTCGTTTTGCCAAGAGTTTACTCCTCCCACTACTAAAGGAGGAAACACCATGTGCATACTAACAACATTTCTGAGAGAGAGAAAAGGGAATAACGGGAGAGAGACAAGCAATGTAGATGAGAGGACGAGTAGAGAAAGTCATTCTCACTTTCACTCAAACCCATTCACTTGTTCTTGCTCTGTTTATTCAATAAATGCCATTTTGGAGAAGAGAAATTGCAGTCACCATTTCTATTTCATTTCTTTTCTCTTATCACATTGTCCTTGGATGGAATCTTCAATTCTTGTTGCAATATTTTTCCCCAGAAGAGAAAAGCAAAAATGAGACGATATATTTTTCTCAAGATAGCCACGACATGCTTTGCTATATTACAGTGAGAGAAAAGAAGACAACTTCCGGCTGGTTTCAAGAATGATCATATCATGGTGAACAAGAAATTCAAGTATAAAACTTTTATTTCAGTTTGTTTTCGTTGCCCTGCTTGTTATGCACATACCTATCATCATACTGAGCTGGAACAATGGAATATGAGGAATGCTTGAGATGGAGCGGGAGAGAAGTAAGTGAAGACTTTGAAATTGAACCTATTGTGTCATCGCCGTCTTGTGCTTCCACTTTCTTCCTCATCGTGTTGTGACAGATAGTCACGTGCTGGTATATACAGTTCGCAGTATACTTTTGGACCATTAGCATTACTTATTGTTATTGTTGTAGTGTACGAAATGCTTCCCGACAAGAGAAAGTCGGCAATATATAATAGATTATTATTATTATTAATCCCATTCCTTCTTCACCAGAATCTTACGCCATTCTTTGGAGAAAATAGAGCGGAATGAGCAAATTTCCTTTGAAAATGACATTCTCCTGCGTGGCAAGTTTTCGTGCAAGAAGGAGTGAAGGAGAATGAAGAAGAGATGAAAGATGGGAATTAATGATATAAATGGTGCGAATATGGATGCAAAGGACCGAACTAACGTAATAACAGTTAAGAGACTATGAGAGAGAGAACTCGCTACATCGACCAAAGTAGCATCCATGTTAACTTGTGCGATAGTACAGTACAGGGCATATCGCATAATTTGCTTGGACCTTTTGCATATGTACCCTTGCCAAAAATGAATGGCTCAAGTGTATTCAAAAGTCACAGTAATATTAAGTAATGTCACAATTCTCCATCTTAATGTGTTACGATTTTCCCGTACGGAGAATTTCAGTTTGATTAGATTACAAATCACATAATATCATGGGATGATGAATTCTTAGCAAATTTTCAATGCGAGGGTAATAAATATTCGTATTGGTGTCCAGTAAAATCTCCGAGTTCTCTACTTCAGCGTAATAAAATAAACTAGAACATTATTAGGATTATATTTGAATGAACCATTTTTAAATGTATTTTTTGCGCTTGCGTAAATCAGGCATTAAATACATATTCATGGATAGTGCTCAAGTTAAAACATACAAATACTATTGATTTTCCCGTTTTTGTAAGAGCAACTGAATTCCACGGAACATTTGCCAATTTTCTGTATGGCGCTCTCGGTGATTGGACTCGTGCCTCTTTCTCTTTCTTTGTCTCGAGACTCTCCTTTTCTTCTTCTTTCCACTTTTCTCTTCCAAACTTTTGAGCGGAATGAATAGCCCATGTTAATCAGATGTGGCAGGGTGGATGTACCAGCCAACCAGATTTTTTTGTGCACTCCACTCTCATCCCATTCCAAGGAAAACAGACAGAGAAATGCGAGCGAGAAATCAAATGAGAAGTTCCATTTTTTCTATGAGTATGCAGCAGCTATTAATGGGAAAGGAAAAAGCAGCAGGACTACTAGATTGTATTTATAGTTTGCCGGAAAAAGAAATCACGGAATTACAGCAGAATAGCAGAAGACAACGAAAAAAGTTTCTTATAGGTAGGGAGAAACATAAATATTCAGTGCATATGTCGCTAATAAACATATGACGTAGTGCGCGTATATGTCCATATTCTCTGTTCATTTCCTTCCATTCTCATTTGCAATGTCCAGAAGAAATCCATTTCCCTTTTTGTACCAAGTCCAATTAAGTAGACCTCGTTTTTATAATTCCCTCATTTCCCGTTTGCTCTTTCTCCTTCATTTTGCTTCACAATATCAAGGATACTCATACGTACATGCATATAATATGTACTTTGTACTTATCTGTGCCATTGAATAGTGCAAAAAGTTTGAGAGGTCATTTCCCTATCGCTCTTTTGGAAATAATAAACTGACCTAATTGTATCAATGTATGTGCATATACTGAGATTTTTTTCAAAAACCGAAATCAATTATCAATTCCCAAATAGGCGGATACTATCATGTATAAGAACGTAAAACGTAAATACAACATAAAATAGAAAAAACTGTCATTGTCATGTTAAACCAATGAGTATTTTTCTTTACCTAAATAAATTAGCAATATCGCTCACTTCTACTTTTATTTACTTTTCTCCTTTCTTCAATTCCAAGTTTCACTTCTAGGTTCTTCCAAATGCATTCCAACTTACAAATTCAAAGACCTTAACAATTAGAGGTTGTCTATTGTATTTCTGGGAATGGCTAATGACATAAGAGGATACAACTTGAGACGGAGAGAGCAGAGCGAGAGATATAAATGGAGAGAGAGAGAGAAAAGACATAAATGGACAAAAGAAAGATTTTGGTGAGGCCACTAAAACGAAAAAAGGACAATGGGATGGAATTAGGCATGATGAGAAGAGAAATGGATGGAACTAGAAGACGACGTACAATGACAAGAACATCATTCCTATCATCTTGCATTAGGCAACTTAAACTCACTTCTGGACATTGGTATATGAACCATCATTTTACGATGAACTTTCCCTTGGTATACGTATTCTGCAATTTAGAATAATGACTTTACTCAATGCTACCAATAGTAAGCTTTTTGGTATTTTTGTTGTCACTGTGGTAATGAAGAAATTCGTGTGAGCGAAAGAGATTCAAAGAAAGACAACGAGGCTCTTTAAAGTAAAATTATCCTTGTTTTCTTCCTCGCTCTCATTGATTTTTCGCTTTCTCCGTCATGGTCTTCGTCTCCTTTCAGTAATTGAAATGCTATCCACTTGGTTTTGTAATAATCATAATGGTTATCGTAGCACTAAAAGGAGAAAACAATGCCAGTTATGTCTGTCAAACTTAAGGTCAATTATTTTAAACAAGGAAATGGTAGACGAAAGGGAAAATAATAAAATGTTGTTCTACTCCTCTTACTTGTTTTCTTACTCATTAATTCTTAATGAACTTTCAGGAGAGATCTTAAACGAAAAATGAGAAGGATGACGAAATAGACCAAAACAATGAAAGCTACTAAATGATTTCACGGAATAATGAGAATTTTAGTAATGTGCTGCTTAGCATTCCAAATAGAAATCGGGAATAAGTGTTACTGTATGCACAATAAATGCAATTGGACTGTCTTACGAAATCCTACCTCCACTTTGGGCACCATAAAGTCATCCTTCTTTTTTCTTCAAATCAAAATATCTCTCTTTCAGCAAACCAAATGAATTCCACGACGAATAAAATTGACTATGTATCTCATGACCAACCGAAAGCCCGAAACATCCAGCTGCGTGGCTTTTAAAAAAAGGTTGGAAAAAAGACACCATCAAAAATCTAAAATATCTTGGAATGAACTTGCTATAGTAGCATATCAAACCTTTATACTCAATAAAGTGGCAAGTTCAAATGAAAATATACTGTCCTTCCTAATACTTGAGTGTATAAACGGGTGGTTTGGTCACCATAGCTAAAACATAGAAAAAAGTTGGAAAGTCTTTTGTACTTTGTACGATAATGATGAAAAGCATGAGAAGCGTAGTCTGTGAACTAAGGACAAAATGATGTGCATGGGATTACCAAGGAAAGTCTTTTGTGCGATACGTTGATACGTAGGTACGTTTTGTTCCCGTGATGGTAGTGTTTTATGTCGATTTTTTGTAATACAAGCAGAGATTACTGTACACCACGAAACGCCAGGCTCACTTTGGTTGCGTGAAGCTATCCTCTATGCAGCATTATCATCATCGCCAAGTAAAAGAATCCAATTTATTTTGTCATCCTTATCACTTTAATCTGTTCACGTCCTGACTTGATGAATATATTGGGAAAGGGTCAACATAAAAAATCCTATTTCTGGTTGCATCACCATCATGTTTTGAGCATTTTTTGGGGAGCGGCATCAACACACACCACCTTCAACGCCATCGACTTCACTAAAATAAAAGATGGGGATTTTTTAGTACTATGCCGTACGATAAACCACTTTCACATATTTGTGATCCTTGACCTCAAGCCTGTGATAAAGAAGAAGTGAGGAGAGGGGAAGGGTTTGTATATTCGGTGTAGTTTTTTATGCGTGGTAAACTCCATCATAAATGGTGTAGTTAAGTTATGTGCATTTATATTGCATACTTGGGCGCGAGGACGACTCTCTGGTTTAATAGTTCAATCAAAAGAACTTAATGAAATTGTGGTTGATGCTAGGCTGCTCTGTGGCACCATCAGTAAATTTAAACCAGGCACGTGAAATTTTCACTCGTAATATACTCAGCGAAAAACAATAGGTGACATTTTGGCATGTATGCCAAGCCCCAAAATAATACATCACGGTTACAAGACAGGAATAATAAAATACACAAATAATAACCGTAATAATAGCAACTAAATATTATTATTAGCGTCAACGAAGTCGTTCTCTCATAAATAAATAAAATACATACTTCATTATTATTACGACCTCTCTGTGACACTCAAACAATCGCTCTAGTCCGAATGACAACAGCAAAAAAAACAATAAAGTTTTTAACATGACTAAAAATTAGAGAGAAATGTTCTATAGCATGCAGTTATATGCTTGTTGAGTTGTTGCAAGAGTCCTTTATGAAATGTAAATGCATTATTATTGTTATTATTATTGTACCGCTGTTTACGATTATGAAGATGATGCATGTGCACACAAGAAAAAAATTTAGAATGGTAAAGCTTGTCTCCAGTCCACACGCATATGATTATAAAATTTTCTCTCGATTACTCGTTTATTCTGTTATTTTTTTTCAGCAGGCAGTCACAACGCAGAGTATGAAGGAAGAATAAGGAGAAAAGGAAGCAAATGTGTTCCGTCATTTCCATTGGACCATCATCCATCATTCTATAAATGTTCCTGCGACCTGTCAAGCCACCACAAAATCCACACACACACATGCATGCATACATAGTATCACGAATAGTCGCTTCACATGCATTACATTCATAATAATAATAATATTGTCGCTACTGCTACTACTGCCGCTGTCCTCTTGGCTTCTCCATTTCTGCTGCTGCTTTGCTGCTATTCAAAAGCTCAGCTCAGAGAGAAAAGAGTCAGTGAAACTACTTAAGTAGGTAAGTAAAGAGTTAAAGTAAGCAGTTGCTTTGCCACAATGACATACCGATTTTCGTATTGCCTTCATGATATATTTACAAAAGTACGAGAAGGACGACGAGGAAAGAGAGAAGTCGTGCTTTTGCCGTTGCTCAAATCATACATAATGATATATTATTCTAATATATTTGCATACCTATGTGCATAATATTCTTGTGAAGGTAAAAGCTGTGTCGTTGTGTGTCGAGGCTTAATATATCATGAACTCACACTGCCTCTTAGATAAATAGGTATTGTGTGCATGGTGTATGTATCCAAGTAGATATTTATGTGCATATGATTAAACTTGCTTGTGTTTTACACCATTTTCATAACCGTATTCACACTTGAGAGCAAACATGGTGACGATGAAGATAGGAATTTCAGCAAACTGGAATTTGTTCGGCTTGTAGGAGAGTTTAGCTCACTGGATTTGTGTACTTTCGTGGGAAGAAGACAAGAACGATGACAAACAAAAGGAGGAACAATGACAGTTTCTATGGACTCGACTGAAGAAAATATTAATATGCACCCACACATACACATTTTATTGGCATAATGCACACAGAAGGCAACTTCAACCTTTTTTGCAGCCTTCCGTTTCATTCGATCGCTCCTGCATCGATAGATGCTCCTGGGTTTGACCGCAAATAATGCACACATATCAACTACTTCTGCAACAACAGTACATATCTATAAAATATTATTATTATTATTACTATATTATGCATTCATGTATGATCCATCGTTTGGACTTGGCTGGGCGAGTAATTTTTCTTTTGAATATACAGATTCGTGCTTGTGCATTTGCACATGCCTTTTTTGATAAATGAATACAACGAACCAAAGCCGGATGCACGATGATGATGATAATAATAATAATAAGAAGGGAAGACACGACTATTCCGCTCCTCATTCATCCATCGGCTAAATAATTGATGAGCTTATATTTCGTAAGCATCAAAACACCGCTGCTGTTTTATAACAGGGTCTGGTCGTGGTTTTCTAACTTTTTGGTTTGTATCATTCAGATCAGCTTCATATTATACATGAGATATTTTGATGTGCCTTGGATACAGAATTGTTGTATATTGATATAATCACTATGCATTCTCCCCTTATGGCTGTACAGACATTAATGCATGATTCAAAAAGTAAAAGTAGTAGACATAATGCGTGTAGTCACCATGGTTACAGGCGATAGTTCCCATGATGATGTGAACAAGACACTTGATCGAACATCAGCATGGGACAAAGTTCGAGTACATGTCATGCAGGGGAGATTAAGAGGAACGATGATGATGCTTGAATGAATTAATGATAAATTTCTCTGCCGGTCTGACTAATTGTCAATCACAACGTCGTACTACGGGATAAAAAAAATTCGTTGAAGAAAACGCATTGAGTGGGTGCAATGATAGACATGAAATACGCTCCAGCTTTATTATAATAATTACAGCAGATTGTTATGAAACATGCAATGGAAAAATACTCTTGTCATTTCGAACCTTTTGTAACATCATCAAATCCCTCCACCACCCACGCGTGGCCCAATGACACGACAAGCTTCCATTCCATTTAATATTGAAAACGGGACACAGTGGCTGAACTCAAGCTAATCAATAATTCATCTAGTTTATCCCAAGAAATGCACGATCTAGAATGGAAATGGGATTGATTAATGATTGCTCTCATCACTGCTGGCATACATAATTTAATTCCTTTTTAAAAACTAGGTTTTTAATGGGAACCAATACATAAAGCAGTTAATTGCATCATGAATTGTACCCTCACATAAAATTCAGCACACCGGAAATCAAAATGCACTAACTGGGTGGACGACCAAATTGAAACATTCAGTGAAAAAATAATCGATTTCCTGTGTACTTTCAAAGGGGCTACGATATTTTCACAAAAGCAGATTGGAAAAAACACTGTCATGGTCTACCTGCAGACAATGCAATGGAACGACAAAATGACATGCGGCGCTTTTTGCTTGAGTGCACTGCAGCAATACTACTCCTACTACTACTGCTAGCCCATTATTACACAACACGCCCAAAATGGAAGATATCATAAATTGTGATGATCATGATGATGACGTTGTAAAAAATACTATAAAAACTTCTCTGTTGCCTCTAGCTCTCCCCAGAATAGAATACGCAGGGAAACAGTGTGTAAGAGAGGGAGAGACAGAGAAAGAAAAGTAACAAGGTAGAAAGCCAAGCCCAGAAAAAAATGTGTTACCTGTTTATTCCCAGCAGGAAGAAAATGAAATAATATGAGACACATGAGATGAGCAAAAGGGAAAGAAGAACACTCGCGCACTCACAGAGAAAGAAAAGAAGAAAGCCAAAGCAACACTACTGCTTTGACGGGATGGTAGCAGCTCTTCTACAGATCTGCGATGTTTCTCGTTTTTCCTTTTATTTATCAAAGCACTTTTGCAGTACCAGGAATGGAAGATCTGGAGTTAGTGCCTTTTACATTGTATTATAGTTATAAGTTCCACAATCAGCTCATCATATCCCAAAGAAAATGATGATGATGATGATGATGCTCACTCGATCTCTCTCTGTCTCAAGAAGAAAGACAGAAAAAAATCTACAGGGAATAAAAACGCAGACGGAGTAATGCACTGCATTTGTTGATGATGCTGTTGTTTTTACTCGAGAGTGATGATGATGATGATACGCATACTATACTTTAGACAGATATACAACATAGGTATACAACAAAATGTTATATTCTATTTAGTAAAGGTCTTACTTTACGATTTCCCCTCATTTTTTACATGGGGTTTTGAGTTGTTTCTCAAGCTTTTGCGTGGTTATTAATCTATCACCATTGTCGTTGTACCATGTGCATATGAGATAATGCATTGTAGGTGGATATTTTATTGTTGCTTTTAGCATGATCATAATTATGTTGGTGGCAGTGTGTTGTTGCAAATATGGCTATTGTGTAACAGAAAGTACTGCCTTTTCCCAGTTGCACCAGCTGATAAGGTGATGATAAAATGTAAAACCGTAAAAGCGATGTTAAAGTTTAGAAACGTGCGTACGTGCTTGTTGAATGCGTATATAATAGAGGGGCAATCGGCTAGTACAAATACTTGAAGGATTAGGAAAAAATCTCATCACTGGTGGAAAAGAAAATGGAAAAATGAGTACAATTCTAATGTGTTTTCATTTTTGTGCATTTTCGGTAAAAGCTACCGGAATGAAACTGAAGTATAGTAGCCTAGTAACTCGTGCTAAGAGTTAAAAGCAAGTCGACGTAAATAGTACATTATCGTCTCTTGTGTTCATTGTCATTATCATGTTTCTTATTTAGAAAGTGAACGGGATTTGTTGGGGGAGAATTTTTTTATTTACGAAAGTAAGGAATATTATGGTACGTTGCGGCAGCATGCTTTGTAGAGGAACTCTTGAGGATATTTTTTATACGAGCGAAGTGCACAAGAATTACTTGAGCAAATAGAGAGTAGCAAACTAAAGCTGAAACTGAAAGTGAATTGTGTATTATTATTTACTGTAATATTAGGTCAGCTAGAAGTTGTAGGTGGATATGGGTGGAAGCAGGAAGGATGGTTTTGAAGTGGACAACAGTCGAGTGGAAAGCGTATAGGGCTTTAGGTATATTTTCGGGGGTATACTTGTATGTTGTCATTGTAGATAATAACGCTACTCCAGTACTTTCAGTACTTTGTGGAGTTTTTGTATCAAGTGAGCAAACAAGAAAATAACCGAAAATGATGATGATTATAACGATGATTACAGCGAAAAAAGTGTGTATTTTTGTTGTGTGTGGAAAGTTTGTTTGAATTGAGAGTGGCTTCTGTGGTAGTACTGCTGTCGCTTTTATACTGAAGAGCGCACATATATACAAACCCATTTTCCTTGCTTTCTAAGCTTCTTATTTGTATGGTTGGTTGGGAAAATCCAAAAAAAAATGTTGCAAGTGAAACGAAGCCGTCGCCAGTCGTCCTTGAGGTCACTCTCTACAAAACTTATTATTACTTCTCTCGGGAAATGAAAATATCAATGTACATACATACAGAAAAATATATACAGAAAGAAACGCGCGTAAAGACGTTATTGGGGCAAGTGACCCTTGAGTCCGAGCAGAATATGGAAGGATATTACTGGATAAAATGGGAAGTAGTTATAACGATCTTACTTGCCGATGGACAAACTTGTACCATTGTTACGTACACATAACGGTAAGTTGAGAGTTGTAGAAAAAATCTTGGCAAAAAAAGTTAACTCACAAGCAATCCTATCAAGAAAATACTGTCATTTAGTCTATCGTCTTGATACACCAGAGCAACTGATGCTACTGATGATGAGATGAAGATGCATCCACCCAAACAAATATGTGTGTATACACACACGTGTTTAATAGCTGACGATGCAACAAATAAACAGGAAGTGGAAGTAGTGGCAGAAGGAGAAGACCAGAGCCAACAAAAAAAACCTGCAGCACAGACACGTAACATGTCTCAAGTTGGAGAGAGAGTCAGCTATAATCATATCATTTCATCTGGTATCATAACAAGGAGGATGGATATTATTAAGTACAATATGACTCGAGAAAAAAGAAAGAGAAGAAAAAAAAGAAGGAAATCCACTTTCCTTTTCCTGGTTGTATATTTCCTACGTTGGCTCACTCCCACACACTCTCTCATATTCTACCCCGAAGCAAACCATTTTCTACAGTGCAAACACATGCTACTTACTTACTCTCCTACCTACTCCCTCCGTCTCACTCAAAATTTAAGTAATGACCCTACACAACAAGAAGTAACGGATAAACAGCAGCAGCTTCAACTCTCTTTCTCTCTTTGGCAACCGAAAAAAACAGGCTTACTTACTTTCTTACATCTTCATTTTTTCTTCATAACATCATCTTAAAATTGGCTTTTTTCTTTGGTAACATTATGCTTTAACTTATGTGATATCATGGTTTCTCTGTACTTGGGCGTACATAGATGTAGGTGGGTACTTATAAATATGGTTCCACCTTCTTGTTATGATCCGGATGATGATGATGGAGTGAAGAGCACCAGAGTCGTGTGTATCCCGCACGCTAACATTATCTAACCAACCAACCACTACGCCATTATAGCTACACATATACCATTATGAAAAGCGACTGTTTTTTCTATCTCTTTTTCCTCCCACGAAAAGAAAAATAATCCCAACAGTCCACTTTAAGATTGTGAAATCAAAGATGCGACGAAGGAAAGAAGGAGAGAGTGAATGCGTGTATGGATGAAGGGGAAACTCAAACCGAAAGGGAAAGTTCACTACACTTACTCCCATCACGTCTTCCTTTTCCCCTCCCTCAACTAACATCACCAGTATGCGTTCACGGTTGAAATTCAACAAATGTAATATTTCAGGTCATGAGAAGACGAAGAAAAAACAGAAAAAATTGTAACGTGTTCATCATCATCATCAGCAGCAACAATATCACCGTCTTTTTATTTCCCCTTTTTTCTACTGTGTTTTATGCTGAAGGAAGCCAAGTGAATGAACCTTCTACTTTGTATGGTCAAGGTTAAATAAAAACACAAATGATAAAAAAAAACTTTTTCGTCTAGAAAAGAAGTTTCCTTTTTTACTTTTTCCCCTTTTCACTCTGTTTGTATTTGTGTGTATGTTGGCATTACTTATTTTGCTCATCGTCTTCTTGTCGTCGTGTAATAGAACCATGTTTGATTACTGGAAGAAGGAACATTGAAAGTTTGCTCCTATTATTTTTTCGTTTTAGTGAAAGCAGCAGCGAAAAAAGTGGTGTAAGTCTTGTATTGACTCACACACAGTCAATAAAAATGTCCAGTGCAGCAAAGTTAAATAAGTAAAGTGGTGCTGAACGATGTTGAAACGAGGAACTGGAGTAAGTTGTAAGTACTCAAGTCCTGTCGAACTACTACTAACTTTTCTTGTTTTACTTTATTTTCTCTCGGTTGCAACAGTTATAATCCAACTAATTCAACAGTACTGCACTCTCAATTGAAACTGGTCAACAGAGAACTTCATTTCCAAACGTTCCGATCCAGAGGAGGCTGGGATTCGGGATGCATGACAACACAAGTAAACAAATTTATGTTCATAGTGGCTCTACCTACATGCTTAAAAATATCGTTTAATTTCCCATTTCCGCTTCATTCAATGATATATCTTACTGCTGAAGAAAAACATGAGTGTAGCACGTTTCAAGTGATGGAAATACGAAAAAAACATAATATTCTACTCATAATATGTCACATTATTGCTTATTCATCTGCCTGCCTTCTCTCATGTTTTGTCATCCTTCCATGCTCTCTCTCTCTCAAGAATATGTATGCATTTTATCTGTATTGTCTCTGCTGCAGTGAAAAATGGCATTATCCGTTGAAATCCATTATTTACCATGTTGTCTTGTACATACAAGTTATTTCATGTGAAATATGTACGCTCACACACGTGCCGGCTTTTTCCTGTGTTGAATAACGACGATGATGGGGACCATGAAACATTGATTGGGTTGAGCTTTTGAAGCAGTTCCTAAGAAGCAGCGGTGGAGTAGGCAGGTAAGTAAATCAAGTGTCTTGTGACTACCTACCTACACGCTTTTCCCAGCAAATCCAACCACCACAAGGCATTTCAAAACTACACGCCATCATAAAGCTAAATTGTGCGTTGGAATATAAGAAAAACATCATATGTTCTTTGTGCCCAAGCGACTGCTCTTTTTTCTAGGTTTTACATAATAAATGAAATTTCCAGCCGCGTTACTTACTCCAAAAAATTCCAATAGGAACAAACATGATTTATTGTTTTCCCTTTCCTTCTTCTCCTTCGTCTTCTACTTTACTTGTTTTTAAATCCAAGCTGGTTTCATCTAGCATTAGGGAAAATGTTATTATGATGGAGGACAACAACATGACAGGCAAACCGGATGTGACTTTTATGTTTTTTGCACTCCTATAGTTCGTGCTGGTGCAAGTGTAAACGAACGCAAGGTCACAAAAAACAGATCACTGACATGTGTGTGATCTCTACTTCCTGCGTTTCCATTTTGAAAAAAGGCACGCGCCCTCTGCCAAGAAGCCAGTACCTTTGAAGAGTTGTGTTCTGAGATTTCACTATTATATTTATATTTCTGACAACTTGTCACCATTTTCACCATCCAAAATTGACCGCCATAGTTCCACAGTATTTCATCACACTAAAATTTCAGAACCAAAGAGACAGAGGATACTTCAAGAGATATAAATCCAGCAAGAATGCTTCATTCTTGCTCCCTCCTCCGACATCCAGCTAATAATCAGCAAAGGAAAAGAATTCGTTCGCGTTCAGTCATTCACATTTTTTCTTCACAATAAAACCCCGGATTTCATTCCTTTTTCTCTCCAATCTTTTTTCTCGACATCGTGTTCCAACTAGTCCGTAGTGACGATGAAAAAAGAAATTTTCTGGGATTCATTTTTTTCTCATTCAGTATGAATGAAAAGAAAGAAAAAATATATAAAATGGTGGGAATAATGAAAGGAGGAATGTGAATTAATATATACGACACCGTGCAGCAGTCGTCTTTCTTTGGAAATGTTCACTAGTTGCGTTTCCATTTTTTCATTCCTTCTGCTACGACTACGTAATAACGGCTCATGGACTTTCATCTTACATTATGAACATTTCCACTTTTCCATCATATTTTTTTCTTTTACTTCAATTTTCCGTATGAAATAAATGTAATAACAGCAGCACTCACTTTTCTTTTCATTCATTTTCTTCCTACTTTCCCTTCCCTCCCCCAAAGATATAATAACAATATGAATGAATGAATGCTTATTATCACACAGCTGAGATCGTGGACAAGAACGGCAACAAAGCATTCAGTCTCCTATGACGATGAAGAAGAAGACCACTAACGTCGCATCCTCTGTATTCCACGGCATCTTCCACCTCTTACAAACGGCTCCATCGTTAACAGTGGAATCTTTTTGAGAAACTGTACGACTACTCGCATATCTCCCTTTCTAACTCACTTGTTATTATTGTCACTGGCATCAGCATCAGCGGCATCATCGGTAATAACATCGCTTCTTCTCCGCTTTTTCATTATTATTACAGTTTTCATATTTTCATACACAAAAACACATCCTCGTCTATTTTTTTATTCGAGTGCGTATTTTACGTTATATCTCCCGGCGGCAGCAAAAAGTAAAAATTGAACAAGAAGAGACAGAAACAGAAGAAAGGCAAGAAAAAAAGATGAAAAGAAGAAGAAGAAAAACGCATTCATTCATTCTGAGCCAGTCCCTTTGATTGTAGGAGTGTGCTTGTTTAGGCTTCTTCTTTCCCAACTTTTTTTTCATGATTTTTCCCTCTTCTTCTTTTATCATCTTTACCACGCTACCAACTTCAGTGGTGGACCGGCATCTTGCCAAATAAAAATATCTGAATTTACAGCTTGATTCTTTTGTGCATTTTTTGTCGTAGAAATGTTTTTCCCTCTCTTTCGTCTTAGCTCAGGGTGTATACATCTTCTGTGACGATGAATTTAGCTAGCTTGTTTGCCCTGATTTTTTTAGTGATTTTGTGCTTTCTCCAACGTCTGCTCCATTTTTTATGGAAAAATAAAATGGTATACATGAATGAATGGTATTCTGAGAGGCACTTGGCAGAGTGTCTTTCTCATTTTTTGGGGTGTAGTTTGGATGAAGGAGAAAAAAAAGAAAAAAATAGCTCCAAGTTGGATATTTGGCCTGTCCTTAAAAACTCGTTCTTTTCTTTCCGGTATTTAAAAAGTGAAAGAGACAAAAGTAGGAGATGAAGAGAGAAGATACACTTGTTCGATAAATAAAAGTTGGATAAATATGGAAGCACGTATATGACTTTAAAGAAAGCTGCTGGGAGTGTAAATGTACACATTTTTTTTGCGAAAAGATGAAGCAGAGTAAGATCATGTTGATGAGTTTTTCAGACGAAGCCAAAACCACTTGTACTTTTTTCCATCTTTTATGAGACTTGCTTTTTAACTATTGGTACATAATGTAGAAAAGCAGGTCAACAATCTCAGATAAGGGAGCAAAAGAAAATAATAATCAGTCAACTCTCTCTATCCCTTCGAGTGTGTATAATATGAACATATACATATATACTTACGGCGTTGTCAGATGGAATTTAGAGTTATAGCCAACACAAAAGTATAAAAAGCTGTACATTTAAAAACTTTGTGTTATAAACAATTGACGAGAGTTCTGGCATGACATGTCATGAAAGGAAACCATGAAGGAGGATCGAGGACACCCAACTTTGCAACTCAAGCGTCACATTCTTGCAAACAAACAGCGTGTCTTTCAAATGATCATCTTTCCTCCTCTTCTGTCATCTTTTGTGCGTGTGATGGGTAAGGAATGTCTTCCAATAACAGTAGAAAGAAAATCGCAGTTTCACTGGAGAGTAAAGAAACAAAAGTTGAAACGATGGACGCCTACATTTTTTGATTCTTTACTTTTAGAAACACTATAAAACAAAGTAGCGTCATATTGCAACAGATTTTTAGATTTACCAATGAGGAAATTGCTTTAGCGGCGAAGTCTGTTTGTGGTAGAAATTTGAATTGAGCACTGTTCGGTAGTAATAAAATGAAAGAAAGCGGAAAAAAATAAATAAATTAAGAAGGGAATCTGTTTGTTCTCGCTCACCAACAGGATTCACATTTTGGATAGAAAGAACATTGGATGACGACGGTCAAGGTATTGGCAATTCAGTTGCAGCCCATGACATTCAGCAGCAATAAATTCATATTAAGGTGAAACTAAAAACATTCTCCAGACAAAGAAAATATCTTATTGTTTCTTGTTATTCGGCAGCAGCCGCTCAAAGAAAGAATGAGCACATTTGGTATGCACCTCAATGTTTCCTCTTAATGTCCACTACGACTACTGGTGGATTCCAAAACGATTTACCCAAAATAAAAAATATATATATTTTGTGTGTACATACACCACGACAGTATGCATGTGTGTGTTTTTGTATGGATGATGATGATGGCTGCATGGACATTCCCTCGGACATAAGGTGATATGAAATGGACTAAGGAAGAAAGGGGAGGATGAATGAATGGTGCGTTTAGAGTGGCAACAATGATCCCTCCGAATTGAATGCATTATAACGACTTCTGTTACTACTACTACTACAATACTGACTGCAGTGCAATAAAAGAGAGTACAGAATGCAATCCAATCCAGGAAAATGAACACACAAAGGGAAAAAAGAAAGAAAATCGCTTTTATTATGCGACTTTTGCCTCTTCCTCCTTCCTTCACTTGCTTCTTTGAAGATGAAGATGTGGAGGGTAAACAAAAAGCGGGTGGAGCAAAATAATAATAAAAAAGAGAGGAAAGGACATAAAAGAGAATCTAGAGAGAATACCAGTCATATTATGTATTATAAATATCTTTTTTATAAGAAAATGCAACGCAACAACAAAAAAACATTTGCGCCTTAGATTTATAGTTGAATGTGACGTGATCGTCGTCTAGAAAGAGGGACTGACTAAACAGTGAAAGACGAAAAGTAGCAGCAGGAGCAATAAGCAAAGGAGCATTACACAAGGTGAATGTGAATGCCTGTATATTTTCTTCTCGCGAAAGAAATAAATGTAATAATAAAAAAGTGGAATGGTAATGCCACCGCACTATTTGGACTATATGCTATGTTGTATATGCTAAAAGACGCAAGGAGCTCACAGTGGTGATGGTTGACGGGATAAAAATCAGATGAGAAAGTTAGACAGAAGGTAGAAGAGTCTATAACGGTGGAGTCCAAGGGTCAAACAAATATCATTACTGGAGAACAAGCGAGTCGGCAAAAGCCAGCATATAGACTTGGAATGGGAATGCGGATGAACGGCGACTTGTAGCAGTGAAAATAGATGCTGAGGTAGACCGAATAGGAAAGAGATGCATATTTGCCTGCAGCGAAATGGAAGGAAGTAAATGTGAAAGCTTATTAAGCAAGTTGTCATGGCTGAAGGTAGCCTTGCCAGCGGTTGGAAGAAGGCTGAACCTGGTACTTGACTAAACGCAATGCCATTACCTGCCCTGGTAGGGGATCGTTTGTGGTAAAATAAATGTGCATTCGTATGGCTGTAGGTATCTCTAATGGCTGGAGTGAAAATTGTGCAATGTAGATATAATGTGTGCATTGCACTTAACAAAAATAGAATGCTTGCTGTAATGCTTTTGAGCGAGTTGTTGGCTGAGATAGAAATAGAGTATCAAGATTAAACTAAGCATGTTACAATTTCAATGTTTCACTAATTAAAAATATTAATTATGAGCAAGGATGAGCTTCCACTCCGGTAATGAAGTGTTATATTGAATTTGTTCCACCTCTTCAATTGTATTTATATTATGTATTTTCTGTCAAAACTACAGTATAGATAGACATAGCAACAGAAAGTGCTGCGACACGTGAAGATTCGAGGTGTAGAGTAAATTTGCCAGCAGCAAAGCCGAGAAAGTATGTCACCAAATAAAACAACTCGAAGAAAACAAATTATGGAGTTCATGCTTTTCTTGCAATAATGTTATTTGTTAGTTCATAGTTTGCGACTTTACAGTTCAAAATTGTACGCCTAAACACAAACAATCATTTCAATCATAATCTTTTCAGCTAGAAATCTTGAAAGCATTGAAAGTGATATTCGGGTCACTCGCAAAAATTTATGCCAACCTCATTATTTTCTATCGTTATCATCAAATACAACATCGACATTTGCAATGGAGATTGGTTATTTGGCTTTGAGGAAAAGGGAAAAGGGTAGAGTCAGCAAACTTTGATATGCTGAGTGTACTACGGGCTTATGAGAGAAAAGAAAGTTTTTTATCCATTTCATTTGACATTTTCCCCAAACTATGTCCATAATATCTGGTAAAAAAGTAGAACTGAATTATATCACCAATCTGTCCACCCACACTCACAAGATGACACATTCTCTTATTCACTTACTTTTATATTAGCATAATGTACACAATGTAAATACCATCGCCTAAAACTTTTTTATAGCCATTCATATCTATATTTTGACTCGAGTGGCATGGAAAAATACACATACATACATGCATATTTTGAATAGCTGATTAAGGAAAAGTTGATTGGTAGCTGTTTGACTTTTTTGAAGACGATGGGATGTATACTACGATCTAGTGTGTATGGCGTATCTTTATTTCTATCGTCATCGTAGTATTTCTATTCTCAACATTTTTTATTTGTCACACGGTAATACTTTTTACTTCGATATTATCACCAGAATGCGAGATAAAAATTCTCAGGTTTTTACCATAAAAAGTTTGCTGCCTCTTTCGGTTCGTGGAAGAAAATTTTGCCCATTTATTACAACTTTTTTTTTCTTAAGTAAGAGACGAAGAAATTATGATTTTTCTTGCTCATTTCATATTCCGATCGTCATTTTCTTCTACGTTATCATCAGGAAAGTGATTTTTTCCTTCTTATCTGAGGAAGAAGAAAACTTGTCAAAGGTATTTTTTATTATTATTATTCTGTTGCTGCTGTGAGGAAGGTGGTAGTGATGTCACATAAGGACTTGCATACATTATGTCATAGCACAAGAAACGACGAAAATAACTCCAAACTTTTTCTTTCCTTCAAACACCTAAGAGTTTTTTTTTAACTTATCATCGTCACCTTCCACAATGATCACACCACCTTGTAGACACGGTCATATGTGAAGCAGGTGTGTTTTTTCAAATAGGAATGACATTAGAATTTTAATATGAGAAAAAAACCTGTCAGGAGGAAAAAGTGGAGGTGATGTGGAAGGGGAAATTGTAGTGAGAGTAGAAAGTCATTCCTGAACAATGTTACTTGACGATAGAGAGACTCTGTGACAATGATGATGACAAGAAGCGACGAGAATGGCGATTATGCAACTCACACCATCGTACCACACATTACACGGCGTACATAAGTATAACCACTTACTAGTTTCCAAGGAAGAGAAAGTGAGGAGCAGGTGATGACGATGACAAGAATATGCTTCCTTTTCTGCTGAACCTCTCTTTTAAAATTACTTGGAACTTTCTACTTGTATGAAGAGGTGATATGTATAACTAGTGTGTTATCTAGGCCCATTATGACTCCTTTCGGAGAAATGTCTGCACCTTATGCTGACATGACTTGTCTCTCTCAACTGATGGCTGGCTACGGAAACTCTAGAGAGTGATTCTAAATTTTGTAACCTCAGAAAAGGTTAAAGGGTCGGGGTTTCAAGAAAAATTGAATATACATTCCCACAACTCACTTTTGCAATAGCACGTCCTCATGATGAACATACATAAAAGATGAAAATTTCCCATGAAGGAACGTGCAAGTCCTTGTTTATCTCGAGTTACCTTAGCTATAGAAACTGCTTGAGAAGAAAACAACATGAAAAATTCAAGCTAAAATAGTTTACCCAGAAAGTGACCCTTTCTCAATGTGACCTTTGTGGTGAGGCTCGCCATGTCCACTTCATACGGTCGTAAGTGATGATGACACAAAATTCTAAAAGCTGGTCAGGTCTTCCATCGTTAAATCTGTAATAAATAAGAAACGAGAAGCATTTAATAAAACAAATTAACTTGTTCTAATACTGAATGTTAGAATATTTCCCAGTGTTGAAACCACGACGATGCATAACACGAGCTGAACTATCTCATAATTCTGATTCTAATTTATTCTTATAAATTTTCTCCGTGTTAGAATAATGGAGACGACAAGATTGTTTTAACTGCTTGCTCATTTTATCCATTTCACGCACGTCACTTCGTAACAACACTACTCATTTTGATCAAGCTCATTTTTATACTTTAGAGAGTGTGCAGTGCACTATCTTGCATACCATGTTATTAATACGCAGCTCGTACATATGTATAGTGCATATAAAAATGCAAGGATTTTCTCTCCCGTCTCCTCTTTTCATTTTCCCCTTCGCCTTTCATTCATAATAAATACATTCAAGATAAAATGCAAGTAAGTAATGTACGTAATGTATGTCTTGGGGAAAAGATTTAAAGATGGAGAATAGGAGTGAGACGAGGAGAATTGGAAGAAGAGGAACGTGTACAGTTTTCCTCCGTATGGTATTAAAATACGAAGGGAACTGAAGGAACCTCCACATGTACTACTACTAGAACCATCATTATCCCACCATCACCACCATAACCAAGGAAGCAAGTAAAAAATATACTTTGTTGAACAAACTTTGTGAAAATGCAAACAAAAAACTTTTTCTTCAACTTCGTTCACTTTTTCTCCCCATTTTTCCATTTTCCTCTCTTTGAGTAGTCGTCGACCACCACCGCCACTATCGCCAGCAGTTTTTTACGCTTGCCAAGGTGGAGGTGTAGAAGCAGTGGTAGTGGGAGGAGGAGGACGACAACCACGAAGAAGTATTATCCGTTTTCTGCTTGTAAAAATGGGATGTTTTGGGAGAGGAAAAGGAAGTAAAGTGGGAGCATCAGTTGGGCTTCCACTTGCTTCTTCCTACTTTACTACTCATGTGCTCCCTGATGCATGCAAGAATTATTATTGGGTTCAAAAAGTATACTAATAATAAGATGCACGGTGCATATATTAGGAAGGTTATAACTGTACACTTTAGAATCACATGCCTTATGCTCGTATAAACGTGAAACTTTAACCAGAGTGGAATACCAATAAAATATTATGCTCATCTTCTTTTCCTCTTCATCCCTGTCTTCCTTTTAACTCATATTTCCAAATCTGTCATCCTTCTTGTGTGTCTGCTATATTTGGGTACTCATGTGCCCTTCCAAGATTATCTATGCCAAAAATGAAAAACTTTCTTCTTTTCGTTCAAACAGACGCAAAAACTATACCAATATCTAATACGATCATTTTTGGGTGTGTATACGCTGGCTGGCATGAAGAATGAAAACTATATGCATCGTACATTTTTGACTTGGGCCATGTCACGGCTATGAAAAGAAAGTCTTCAAAAAGATGCGGAAGATGTGAAAAGAAAAGAAGAAGCGTCGCTCCTTTTCTGCCTTCTTCTTGTAGCGTAGCATTCAAGAAACGTTTTTTTTTCTTGGTTTTACTGTGTCCGTTTTCTTTATAATTTTTTGGGCCTCTGCCTATTTCACTCAATTTTGTGGGGTTTCTCCCTCTAAAACATATTTTCCCTCTTTAGTGTATGTTTGCTTAGCTGTTATAAAAATGTGGATGTATTTACATACGTACATGTTTAACTTTTTTAATGATGAAATTTTTACAATTTTCTTTTTTATTCTCAGACAAACAAAAAAGGGGAGTTATTCAAGTATGAAATTACAATAGGGCTTGCTTGCTGGTGGACTAAAAAAAACATGGAACAATAAGCAAAGCAAAATGCCTCTGAGAAGGGATCTTTCTTTCCTTCTGATCAGTTTACACTTTAAAGAGCAAAGAACAGTCAAGTAGGAGCACACAACAAACAAGACAAAATAGTTTGCATTTATTAAGCAAACAAGGAAGACTTCTAAAAAAATGGAAAAACTTTTGTAGTTTTCTTCTAGACGGAATAAAAAAAACTCCGCAAAATTGTGGTTTTACGCATAATGAAAATGTACATATTATTATTATTATTATTTCAAACAAAAAACAATAACGAAGGCACACAGAGAGTGGCGGATTTTTTCATACATGTTATTAATTCTTCTGCTAGACTTGACTGGCTGCACAAAAAGCTAGATTATTTTGTCAACATCCGCATCCATGCATTTTTCATATCCCTTAACTTCTTACCATTATTTACCATACTAGTAGTAGTAGTAGTGCTGAGCCCGACCAAAAAACATTATCATGATTCCGTTTTTAAAATTTGTAACGTCGACGCCACTAAAGGATTATGCCGAACAGATCGTCTTTCCCCTACATTCTCATTTACGTTTTGAAAAAAGGAAAAACCAACTAGCTTTCTCCAAAGATTTTTCCCTCTTCATCCACGATGTAAGATTTGTGCTTCTTGTACTTTGCTCATCTCATCACTTTGAGAAGTTGGAATAAGCATTCTAGAAATCTCTTATCCCGTCGTTTCATGGTAAACTGATACCATGATGATGCCGCCGCCATAGTACCAAAAGCTCAATGCATATCGTGGCACAACGTGTGTAAATAACTATGTAACTGGGCACACGCACACAATCTTCACAATCTTTCTTTAATAATAATTCCCCCTCTTCCACTTTTACTTAAAAACTTGATAGTTTTTCTTTTCAAGAAGATAAAACGTGTGAAACGTCTTGCATATCTAAACACTTTCGCAGCATCAGCAGTAGAGGAGAAAGATCCAGCTCCATAGCCACTTTTCCCATCATATTACCCAACCCCAATCCCTCCAACCAATCTACGCAGCAGCACAATCTATTACGGAGGATTGATATGATAGGATATGAGATTCTTTTATAAGATGAAATGTGTATATTATGTTATGAATGAATCGTTGAATTTTGGAACAAAGTTTTCTCTCTGTGTCGTTCCAAAGTTCAGACTTGTGAGTCAAACCAAACCAAAGCATCGTCATCTTGATCATCGGTAACTCGAAAAAACTTTCCTCTCTTGTTCTTCCTCTCCTCTTCTCCTCTTTAGTCCCTTTCACAACTACTTGTCTTGAATTTTATATGGCCGCTCCCTTGATCTTTTCCCTCCAAGAAAAACATTATTTTACAGTACAAGCACACACATGCACACTCCACACTTTTTGTCCATTTAATGTTTTCAAAGCATTTAGCCGTGTGGTGTCAGGAGGAAAATGTAAATTTCTGGAGACAAGGATGGAGGAGAGAAGAAAAAGAAGAAAAGAGCACGTTTTTCACGGGATTCATCAGAAAGACAAAAAGAAAGCAAAAGAAATTGTCGGATGAATAGGATAAAACAGATAGATGCGTGTGTATATATTCATAAGAGTTAAACAGAATAATGCCAAGTATTCCGAATGAATGCTCATTCACTTAACGGGAAGAAGACAGTAGAAAACGAAGGCGGAAAACGACTGATATTAGTTTTCCAGGGTTGCTCTTCCATCACATAATCATCATGATCACCATCATTGGATGGAAATACGCAGTATTTAAATATGCATTTACCCATTCAATTCGCTCCTTTTTAAAGAAACACTCCTACCGGCACAGCAAAATGTTATTTTTTTTCGTGAAAATAAAAGCAAAAATCGGAATTGAATGGTTGGAGAACGAGAGAGATGGAGAGTTCCATACAAGTAGGGAAAGGGCAAAGAAAGATGGCAAGAGTACGCGAGACGACGATGACGACGAAATAGAGATGAGCTTGGAGGAAGGCACGAACGAAGGAACAAAAAAGTTTTTTGTGTATCTATTTTCTCTTTTACTCCATCTTCCTCTTCGTCTCCAGTCTCGCATTTTCCCGATGATGAGCATGATAGAAAACTTTGCATGAGAAATGGTCGGCTAAATGAGGGTTGCACATATGAAGTTGGGTACGAAACGCCAAGAAATAGTTTTGGAATATATCAAACTGCGGTGATCGTTTCGTTGTTTTGTATAAAAAATAACAGCGTGTTTTAAGTATGCATGCTTGAAAGTAAGAACTGTCGTGTAGTTTAGTATATCGTGGAAAGAGAATGTGAGAGATAAGTAGATAGATACATACATTCTGGGAGTGGATGGGAAATGCTATATCCACAACTGTTACGATAGTTTATTCCAGTCTGCAGCTTAGCAAGCAACACCATACGTAATACATAGCACAATACAGAAAGACGTACTTTTTCTACTTTTTATCTCTTTTCGTACTTTTTGCCTTTGTTCGCTTTTTACAAGTTCATTCGCTTCATGCATAGTCATCTCCATCAACAACAGTACAATACAGCCGAATCAAATGAATGATAGTGGTGGGCATGCAATTTTATAAAATATACATATTTGAAAGTTGCCTTGTGTAAGAATCCATGTTTCATTACGATAAAATGAGCAGTGGAGAAGAAGTAAGTTTAGTGGTGTTCGTAATGTTGCTGCTGGTAAAGGTGGTGGCAGTTGAAACTATTGTAATGGTGTGATACTGCGATAGAAGCCACAAAACAACTCTGATGTCATGTCCCTGCTTTTTTCTATAAAAAAACTACATCTTCCATTGCAAGTCTACAGTCGTAGTAGTTTCCACCATCATCATCAACAGCAGCAGCAGCAGCAGAAATGGATGATGAAGATGATGCTGATGATATGAAAGTGTCGATAAAAATCTTCCAATTTTCCTCCTTTCACTCACTCCCTCGCTTTAGTCACTCATGGAGTTTCTCCGAATGAGAGATGGGTTTGGTTCAAAAAATGGAATGACTGAGAGATGTGATGCGGTGGCAGTAGTACTTCTATTCCTGGTCTGGTGCAAATAATTTCAGACATTAAACTTTTTATGTGAGCTGCAGTATAAATATAATGGTATACGTATCACAGAAAAGTTGTTGCTGCTACAATTGACTAAACGACTGTGTGTATTTCATACGTTCTATCTATACTCCACAGTTATATGATACATTAAAGTAACAAAAGAATAGATAGATAGCAGTGTACAATGCGAAAGTATGGCAGAGTAGGAGTATTTTTTTAGTATACTTCCAGATGAAATTTTATGCGACCGCTACCAGAACCTCTATAAACTTTTCTCTATACAATGCAAGCATAATCACCATATTCACAAGTATACCAAATAGACAGCAGTGCTTGCTCAAGATCCAGCCAACACGGAAAAAATAATGCCTCACTAAAAATATCCATCTTTTCTCGTTTCAAAGTGAAATAAAAAGTGCATCACCTTTTTACTACTAGTTTCACTACTACCACAGCTATGACCAGCAGTCACCAGTCACACCCTGGAACTTCCTTGTTTCCTTCCTGCCATCAACACTACTATAGTGCCAACATCATATCTGCAAGAGAGAGGGAAAGAATGAATGTCATCATAAAAATACCAGTACTACCTAGCACGACGATAGTTTCACTGCTGAACCATAATACAGTCGAGAGGAGCATTGAAGTACATAAAAAAGTGAAATTACAACTCAAGCCCTTTCACAACAATGAAACGAGACACAACAGAACAAGTCTATGATTATTTGTTTAAAAAACTCTCTCCTGCAAGAAATTTACTACCTATTCCAACTTCATGAAGTGAACTATGAACCTTAGGAGAAAATATTAGTTGTACGTTTTGATGACTGCGGTTTTTATTGTATTGGGCAATAGCCATACAACGATATTATTGACCGAAAGAATGCCAAGAAGATGTATCAAAATGTACAATAAAATTATCATTACTTGTATTTTTTTTGCAAATTTGTACATTTTAGAGGCTTTCTCCATCAATAGTAACAGGCTGTGATGGTGTTATTATTATTACCACAACAATGGCAGTGTAGCAGTGATATTATTGCTACGATGTAAAGAAGGAACCAGAACCATCACCACAGAGAAACGTGGACAATGGAATAATACGTAATGTTCACTTTTATGGGAGATGACATGTCCGCTCAATGCAATTGGAATTTATCTCAAAATAAGCTGATGTTTATAGTGATAACTGGCGAGACTTCCACTTCCAGTCATTTTTTCCAACAAGACCAAAGTGAACCCTCCAGACAGCGAAATACCAGTCGCCATTACAATCACCATCCTCTATGGTGAGCATTTAGCGTCATCGGTACTCCTCGTCTTCTCGTTGGATATTGTCACGGGCTTCTTGTAGTAAAAATGCACTTAACTTGATAGTCACGTTTTATGTACACAAGAGACTCGCATCAACATCAACGCAAACAAAAGGGCACATAGAAAAAGAAAGCGAAAAAAAAGACTAAAATAAGAGGAATTTCTCGTTGCTGCAGTGTAATGGAATGGCGTCTATTTCGTGTTTACTGCTAAAAATAATGCATTATTTATTTTTAGTAATGTCATCATCGCATTACAATATCGTATATACCATCACTCATGTGTTATTCTTTCAGTCAGTTAGGGTGGATTTACATAACATGTTGGTGGTATTCTCGCTGCCATACCATGAGGGATTATGAATAGTGAAATGCATAACACTTTCGACAAATCTAGCATTTTTAGAAATGTCACTAAAAATAGCACAGACGTAAGAGAAAGTAATCGAAATATATGACCATAGCAACATATGCTATATATGAACATATTAGAAAAACATGAAGAGAAAGAGAAATAGAAAGCATTAGAGAGAAATTGATTTAGTGGCTTTTGTCGTTCCTGTTGTCGTGCACTATCAGATTGGATGCATTTTTAACGATATACACAATGTACACAGGACGTTAAAATGTAGAACTACTTGATTGGAATCCAGTGAAAGAACTTTTTTTGATAACTAACAACGCAAATATGTCGTTATATACGTCATTATCTATACTTATGTACTGCCTATCTTGATCCTTTTCATGGGAATTTTGGTTACAAAGCAGGAGATAATATAATGCAATGTCTAGTTATATTTTTATTATCATTCTAAAGATATATACTGAAATATCTGGTTTAAAGGCTCAGTAAACTTTCGACTCAAGAAAAGGCAAACTTTGATAGAAAAGGTCGATATATAAAAATACACTGCAAAAAATGCTTCTAAAAAGATTGAATTTGCAAACAAGAGGAGTGACTGAGTGAGTGAATGAAAGACGGTCTGTTTTTGCCTCAAGTATAAAATTCAATAAATATGGATTGCATAAAGATCAGCGGGAAGTATTGAACTCTTCCGAGAAAAAAATCCTCTTCTCTCGCTTTTTTTCTCTTCTCTCTTCTTCAAAGAACTTTTCTCCGTTTTTCCTTGTTTCCTTTCAAATTTCAATAAGAGGGGACACAACCAACGGGGACGACGTCGTTTTTTTTCTCACTGTGTATTTACTTTCACTCTTTTGTGAGTGAAAGTATATATGCATGCTTACTACTAGGTATTTGCGACTCTTTCCTGTGAGAAAAAAGGTTTGCATGCAAAAAAGGACAAGAGGAGGAGAAAAACGCAGCGTTTGAAGATGGAAGGATGAGGATCGCCTACTTTTTTCGGCAATGTTTGCACTTTGCTTTTTTGCGTGTTCAAAGTTAACGAAAAAATGTGTAAAGTAAAGAAGGAGAAAAAAAGTGCCAGTCAGTCTGTCTGTCGTCGCTCTCACCATCATAAACCTCCCACTCGTGTAACAGGGAAGGAGAAACGTAAGAGACGGAGAGTAGCAATGAACGAGAAACGATCACATCATATCAAAATCACACGAGACAAGGTGATCGACCAGCAGCTACAGAGCCATTCTAAAAAATAAATAGAAGATAAGTGAATGAAAAGTGTGAGTGAGCAAGAGAAACTTGTATAAAGTTAAAAGGAGAAAACAATATTATTTGTAATCCTTTTGGTTTTACATGCACATATATTTCTGTGTTTTGCCGTCTTTGCAGAAAAAATGCTATTTGTATTCATGCAAATATTGCATAACAATAATAACTGTATAGCTTCAATGTATTTTTTTTCTTTTTTGTCTTTCTTTTGATCTATACGCTTTCATGAGAACGGTTTGACGTTGACTGCATTCTAGAATTTAAACAAAATGTAAGAGGATTAGAAAGCCAGAGAAAAGAGTAGTGAGCTGCTTTTGGTGGGAATGGAATCATGGATTTTTGCTCAGCAATAAATGTGTGCTATAATTCTTCTGTGCGTAAATATACTTTTCAAGATTTTCTACCAAAACGTTCACGATCGCTATCATCATGAGAGCATTACACCCAAGAATATTTCGTTCTAATTAAAAGTATTATGCTCTTGAGAAAGTCGTTTAATGGCGCGATAGAAAGAACATGGGTGTATGATTGGAAAAGAATGGAAACTCGATGAAACCACTGGAGACATTTCCTTCTCGTCTATTCTTCTTCAATAGAGCGTATTTGGCTGTTCTTCGTAAAGTCAGAATCAGAACTCAAAAAGGAGCCATTGTTACGTAACACTTTCTTTTCTATGACCAAAATATCTCATTTCCAGCCAACAAGGAAGAAACCGTTTCCACATTTCTACAAGTACTCAATCACTCGCTCACACTCTCAGGCCACGTTGTTTTTTCCAGAACGAAAAAAATAGACTAAGGGAATAGGAATGAAAAGGAAGGACGTTGCTGAAAATGAGAGCAAAGTAAAGCAAAGAGCATGATGGGCTCTTCTTCTTCTCCCTTTTACTTCAGAACTAAAAGAGACTAGCGAACAAACGGGAAAATCGATTTAGAGTTGAATCGATGGATGGACGTACGTACTACTGTGTACATGAATGCATGGAAGGATTGAAAAGAAGAACGCCCTTTACCCCACTACTAAATACCCCCTTTAATATATAGGCCCATGGATGGAGATAAAGGTTAATACACAGGACGTACGTTTATTCTATAGCTACCTATATAATATGTCCCTTTTTTGCGATATTTTTTTTACTATTATGCATCCTCACGTTTTAATCTGCTAAAAATGTGTATTACAAAAGAAATGATTCCTTCACTGTGCTCCCTCCTTTTTTCCAGATCAACGGGAGGCCTCAATCAATTCCTACTCTAGTCTATACACAAATTCCCTTTCTATATGATTTTTTTTCGCAAAAGCAAAAAAGCAAGAGAGTGTAGAGAGAGAGAGGAGAGACTTGAAGACTATGATGATGGGAGGAGAGCATACTAAAGGAATCCTTGCTTGTCAAACGCACTCTCTTCATCTTATCCCCGTTTTTAGGTTAAACAGGCAAGTTTGCTGGCTTGGCTTGCTTGACTGCCTGTCTTGTCTGTACGTCTGTTGGACGGATCTGGTCTGAATAATGCAACAGAAGAATAGCAGAGCCAGCAAAGGCCTGCCTGGTCTGACTGGGTAACTCCGAGTTGAAAGAAGAAAGCGTTTATTTCCTGTGTGTGTATGTGTGTGAATGCGGTGTGGTCGCCACACAGAATATATAGCTTTGTCACATCCCTCCATTCCACTCACATACCTAAAACACATTATTATGCTTACACCACTGCTGAGTTGCTCTTTATGTAAATGGAATGTATTAAATATGCAGGGGAACATTATTGTACGTCTCGTCTCGTCGGTTGTGTTGAAGGAAGAAAGGGGGACTTTGTGTGCGAAGGAAAAGTAGTATAAAGCGTCTTCGTCGTCCTTCTCTTTACTTCTTTCTTGTTGTTCTGTCCCATTGTTCTGGAGAGATTAACAAGATTAATCTTTAAAGACACAGTAAGTATTATGTGCTTGTGTGTTTATTTATTTGGGTATATGCGTTAGTATGCTGCTAGCTGTTGTGTAGGTGGAGAAGTGGATCTGATGTGGCTTTGACTTTCCCTTTTGCTATATCATTATAATAGGGTTCTAGAATCAGTTGTTGTTGTTGCTTGTACATGCGACCACGTACCATCTTCATGGCGAGTAGTAAAATTTAGCGAGACGAGCGACAACTAGTATGTGCTTTGCTATTGCGTATTATTACATAACACTCTTATGATATGAGCAAACAAAGAATGAGAATGATGATGAGGATGAAGGTGGATAATGGGTGCTGCATACTATTTCCTTCCACTTCAACTATTAATGCTTGACGACGGGAAGGAGAGGAAAGCTGAAACTGTGAAACGCATAGCATAATATCATGCGTATGTATACGATACAGGAAAGAAAGTAATGGCTATCACTGGGACTTCAAGAAACACGGATTGGTTCTGGCCTACTTGAAATAGGAAATCACCAAAAGTTCAATTTTTCTTGTAAGAACTTGAAAAAGCAATCAACGAACAAGATGAGATGTAAAAAGTATATTTTGACATACTGTTTGGGGTAAAGAGGCTTTGGAATACTGCAGAAAGGAAATCTGCGATTAAAAACTTTGCCCTTTGTCATTCTATTTAAAGGAAATAAAGTCCAAGAATAATAAGCCGAGTGCCACCACTACGACAACCTCGGAAGTCACATGGTTTTCTAGTTTTCATTTTTTGCCAAATTGCCCATTTACGTTACGTTTGACTCTCTATTTTTGACTATTCCATTCTATTTCTACTTCTGTGGTGGATTTTCACCGTGAGCATTTGCTCACGTGCTTTCACACTTTTGCATAATAAATAAACTGCTTCCAAATCACACGGCACAAATACGTTTTCACCATATGTGTGCAACCAGTTCATGGATTCATGGAGAAAATTAGGTTACCTTGCGATTTTCATGCGGAGCACACTAGCGAAGGCTTTTTGCAATTTCTGACATATTTTCCTCATTACCACCAACAAATGCCACCACCACACCGTCATATCATCATAGACAAAATTACACTGCGAGGAAGTGCTCACTCAACTCAGTAGTACATAATTAAACAGCATATGTCACTACCCGCTACCACTACTATTATTTCACTATTATCGCTTTGATTTAAATAAAATGTTTATTATTGCCGGTGGCGTAATGTCGATAAATATCATGAAAGCTGCCGTGCCAACTCCAGCTGTCCAGTGCTGGTAGCAAAATACAGTAGTAATTACGTCGTATTATTATTGCTTCTTGGAATGTCATTAATCTTTACAAAAACTATAGAGTACAGAATTAATGAGACATTTTTATTGTCATTTTTAGCTTGGCATTTCTTCATTTTTATTTATTTGCTTATTCATTGCGCCTGCAAAATTATGTGGCAACAAGAGCACACATGCAACGAGAGAGAAAACCCTGCCAAACGACTTTAGTGCATGGCATTGTGTGATCCCTATCATTCTTCGGCCACCTGCATATATTTGCCCACTAGTCTGCGCATGTCATGTTTTCCCTCGGGCAATGGCAAATAACTTATTTTACGTGTTTCTGCGTAGAACATTTTACTTAGCCCTGAATAATGATATCTCAAGTCACACTATTTCAGGAGTAAGCGCTTGATACGCTCATGCAATCAACATAAGACATAGCATGCGTACCTCTTTTCTGAAATGGCCAAGCAGTAGCTGCTACTTCCTGGGGTTACTTCCTGTGTTATAAATCGTTGAGTTGGGAATTTTCTAGTTTTGGAAAGATTTTGCATGAAATGCTTTAATATTTATGTGTATTAGTTACCAAAGAAATTAGACACCACTTGCCTACCCGATAATGTCATCATCCGCTTCTGCAGTATGATAGAGGAATCTTACTTACACGAGACATATGACATACGAGTTACATATCTCATTTGTGTAGTTGGGAATTGTAATGATGATTTGAAATGGAGTCGCATCACAGAAAAGATGTTATGTTGATGACACCATAAAAATTCAAAATTTGTTTTAGCCTATTTGTAAAAATCGTAAAATGTGTAATCATTTCCGATAGCATGTAAGGCGACTCATCACTCTCCCTAATATTTTTATTCGATTATATGCATTCCATTGATTGCAATGGTGGATTCAAGAGATAATAGAGGACAGTATCATTGTAGAAGCACCACCCTGAAGCCATGTTCTTAATGCAAAAGTTTTTGGCAAAATATATTTATTAACTGAATACGCTATAAAATATCAGTGACTGTTGTCGCTCATAAACAACTTCCAAGAAATAGTAAAACAAGATTTCATAATACAGGATAAATAATAATATACCGTAACTGGTAGTTTTATGCCATATCTAGGTACTGACTTTAAATCCTAGTATACTGTGTTTTCCGGGAGAGTAGAGTAGTTTTGAGCTTTTATATAATTTAATGAGGATGGTTGTGATGATATAAAAGCTCCCTATTCCTTCTTCTTTGATTACTTCTGTTTTTAATATCACATTCGTCCCTGTTCTACTTTTGCTGAGAAAAATTTACACTGTATGACCAATTTACAGTGCATGTACGTCCTGCATATTGATGAGAAATAACCTTCTTCATGTATGGAAACAAGTTCATGCTTTCGACTCACAAGTCTTCTTTTCCTTTTTCCCAACTGACCTTCTCCAAGGACCAATATCAACATTATCAAAACGAAGCACTCTTCAACATTTGTATCCTATTTGTCCATGTACTTCCAACTGGGTCACTGTTATATTTTATATTACCCCATTTGATAGGAGCTACCTCACAATAAAGTAAACTACCGGTACTACACTGCATATGGCTTACGATATTTCTCGGTTAAAAAAGATGAAATCATCATCATATCAGATAAAACATAACAATATTACGCTACCAGTACTCTCCTCCACACATTCCACTCCACAAAAACGAAATCAGTTTTGTTGACTCAATTTTGTCTACTGCTACGAGATGTGACAGAGGGAGCGTGATGAAACGACAAAGATGATGATAAACCAGATTGTCTCATTGTTTTTTTTCCTTTTCCAAACCTAACTGAAGTATTATGCTGGACTAGGCAACATGTTTACTTGCTTTTAAAACTAAATTCGTTTTCTTAAAATGGATATGTATTTTCACTTGAATAACACATTTTCGGAAATGATCTGTAGTTCTTGTTTACGCACTTCTCCGAAACTTCCTCAGACATTTCCGCTCGTTATGGCAGGATAAATGTATATATTTATAAAGAGATACTACAAATTTTCCGACTGTAAATTGTGGAATGCCTAAATAAGAAGACATTGTTTCTTGTTGGTTTGACCATTGAAAATACTAAATTTATTTTGGAATTCGGAGTGTGATAATTGTTGTAAAAATATTGGGACGAATGAAACAAATATAGAACTGAGGTTTGTATGCATGCTAAATTTCTGCGACCCGCCACTAACGTAGCCTAGGACAGGGCCGACTTTGTCGGGCTCTTACTTCCACTAGACATTTTGCATTCGTCGTTTCACTTCCCGTTTTGTTGATGCGGGTTCTGAGTGCCTACTGTCAGTGGAGGATAACGACAGAGGTAGGTAGAAGGGAAGTGGAATAGAAATAAGAGAAATTTTAAATGAGGAAATCTGAAGGAAAAAGAGGACACGATATAAAATAACATAAAGGTTAGCAGTGTGCTCCACCATCCATTTCCTTCAAGATGACTTTTTCTTTCCCTCTTTCACTTATCCTCTAGTTTTCTCTTTTGCTCCTATGCAAATTCACACTAAAGTACAGAGGGAAAGAGACAGGCAGTAAATACACGAAGAGCTATGCATACTGGTATTTATTATGTAGGTACATGGAATTGGATATAATATGACCCTCTTTTTCCCAACGAGTCATCATCAATTTCCCCACATGTGAATTGTAAAACATTCATTTTCATCGTCGTTCTCTGTTGTGATCATCCTTTATTCGTTCTCCATATACCACTGTGTAGCTTCCATTTCTCGGACAGATTACTTCAGATGGAAACAGACAGACAAGAGGCAAAAGAGAGACGAATAGAAAGGTAGAATGAGAGGCAGCTGTAATATTTATAGGCATTTTCTCTAAATAAACTTACTCGCCCAGAGTGCCTCCACAAACCCGACATACAGATACACAACAAACACATTCTCTTTGGTACTACATTACATTATGCAATATGCAAAATCTTCCACTTTTCTTCCTTCCTTCTTACGTAATAGTATTGCTGATGAAAATGTTGGTTTTTTCATCGTTCGTTCTCCACCGTATGTACTAGTCGAGTTTACAAGTTTTTTGGGATAGCCACTTCTGCTGCTGCTGCTGCGCTGCAGTGAATGAATGCGGGACTTGGTTGTTGTGTGGAAGTTGAGCGAGGAAAAAATGCGCATAAATAATAAATGACTTGATATACAACACAAAGAGGCCAGTTTGTTCATGACGACGACGATGAAAGCAATGAAAAGGGTCATGCAATTTTTGCACTGCTCAAGTTTACGCCTGGTCATACTAGCAGAATCATGTCTCGATCCATGTACTAAAGGAAAAAGGATGAACAATACAAATTTATTTTGCTGCTGTGAAGATGCTTCTGCTACTAGTGCTGATGCTAGAACGAGGGTGGTGCGGAGATGGCATGACGTACTTTAAAGTTTGGGAAATTACTCGCTCTGTTGGTCCGATGGAAAAAGTATGTGAGTTTTTTGTGTGTACATTCATTTGGAGGAAAATGGCAAGTAGCCTCGCCTAACAATATTTCTAGAATGTACATTACTTGCAGTACGTGCCTTTTGGAGAAGGCGAATCGGATGAGTGAGAAAGAAAGTGGTTTGGTTGGGTTGGTTTGGCGAATTTTTTTTTTCTTCGTTCAAATGAGCCGTGAATCAAAAGGTTCGTCGTAGTGGATGTTATGGTGAGTGAACCATGGAGTAAAAGTGGAAAGAGATGAAGAGAGAGAGAGAGAAAGTAAAAAAGGGAGATAATTTTTTGGTGGTGAAGATAGTACGCGCAAACGTACATGAGTCACTGGTAGTGCATCATGAACTACATATGCCAGTACGTGACTTCTCTCTCAAATAAGTATTATGTATTTCCCTCGTAAAATAATACTATTTCATGAAATATAATAAGAATAATATTCCTTTTGAGCACGTCTTTTTAGCGACACAGAGCAGCAGGGAAAATCTGATAATAGGTAAAATCATAATCATAGCACAAGAACGACAACTTAGGCAGCCCTGACGACACGGAGGTTGGACGAGATGAATGCCTTCACATTATGTATGGCATACCATGTTTTCTTATCAACCACACAAAAATGAATAGCAAGTCTTAATTTCAATTTTGCAGAGTAAGTCACATAATCACATCGTTACGTGGACTTTGCAGCATGTGATTTTGAAAAATAGCTCAAATCAACTAGGTATATAACTTAAGATTTTATTTCAGCAAATGCACTTGCAGTGCAACATCACAGCTAGACATATTCGAACAACAGCTACAAACATACAAAAAATCAGCTACACTTACGAGCTTAAGATTGGAGTTTATGCTTTATTTGCAGTGGCAGTGACACGATTAGCTGACCGCCTATTTATTATAGCATTTTTCCATGAAATATTATAGTAATTCTTTCCATTCGGCGCCATTTCAGCGAAACCACATTATTTCCTTGGCTTCCAACTGTTCTTACAACACACCTGAGTACATTTGACAAGTTCAATCTACTCGAACATTAAATCCTCAATTTCACTTTTTTCCTGGTCAAGTTAGAAGCTCATTTCAGTTGGGAAAACAATTATAATGTTACTTGAGTTACAGTTACAGCAGCATAAGAGCACTGGCACAATGACAGACTATCACAGCTGCTTTTTATATCGCGCCCACGACCACTACCACCAACCCGACCGTTTTTATATGCATGCATGCATGTCTCATGCTAATAAATACAATTACACCTTTCACCTCTGTTCTTCTTCACTGATGACGACTACCTTCATACATTCATGCATATTACCGTTACTGATTGGATAGTGTGCTCGAGCTTGTGGCACTTTCTTCCAGCTGAGTGCATGTTTACGGTGGCTGTGGCCGTGGTTGGTGCTTCCACCACCACTGCTGCTAATGCTGCTCTATCAAACAATAATAATAATACCGTGAGGAGGTTTAAAAGCAAACGCTAGAGAGAATTATTATGATGATTATTAGTCTGTCTCAACATTTCCTGTTCAATGAACTTTGCCGACCTATTTCACTACTGAAGTATATACACTCATAGTCTCATTTGCCCTTACTGTTTGCTTCTTTCTCTCTCGTATGAAGAAATGCACAGACAAAGCGAGGGGAAACTGTGGAGGAGTTGATTGTGTACTATGTAGTCACAGGTACTACTACAAAAACAATAATATATATGCTGCCAGACGGCATTCTATTATTTCCCTTTCCCAGTTGTAGTGAAGGAGTGCAAACATGCTCCAGTATTCGCTCTCTCTCTAGTAGCCCTGCTAACATCACCCAACGAAACAAGCTCGTCACCGTCCGTCTTGTTTTAATCATTGCCATTTATTTGCCTACCACCGCCACCAACTTATTATTTTGGACTTGGCTGATGACGGTGACGGTATGAAGCATGTCGATGCCTGCTCGCACCACACTGCAGTAAAAAGCAACGTGGCTTACTTACATCAAGGCTTACATTGCACTTGACAGTGGGGTTAGGTATAAATGTATGCATGCATAACGTATATATTTACAAGTAATATTGAGCATTACTTATTCTTATTACTTCATTAAGACGCTGACTTTCTCTTTCTTTCTGTTTGTTTTTGTGTGCATACCTGCTGGAGAAAATGGAAATGCGCCAGCCGCCACCAGGCAGGCCAGGAGTCAGAAGACCCAAGTCAAAGAAAACATCAGCAATGCAAGCGGTCCACATTTCTTTGCTCCTTTTTCCTTCATTTTTTCACTGTTTCGACTTTCCTGCATTTTCTCGATTGAACAACAACAAAACTTTTTGTGTGCGTTTTCATTTTGTTTTTCTGCTTGGCAAAAAGTGTGCATATTATGCTTATTATTATTATTATTATTATTATTATTGCTCATTTTCCTACCTAAAAACAAACAATACATTCTGACACGGAATAATGCTGGTAAACATGCTCCAAGACAATGTTTTAAAGGGATATTTGCATGAATAGGAGGTCACCAGAAATGCTCAAATAATGAGTAACGCTCAGCCAGTGGGCATGCATGGGTAAATAAAGTAAATAGTACACAATGCATGACTACAATATCTATAAACTAATTCGAAATTATGTATGCACGTTATAATCCAACTTGGCAGAGAAACAAAGAGCATTTCCTACTACTCACTTAGTTTCCGTGCTACTCTCCGTCTTGCTAGTCCTCTTATTATCAATCATGCGTGTAAAGAAAAAAAGCAAGTTGCTTTTCTCAACTCTGCCCTGAGTGCAAACAAAGGTTACGTGAAGGGAACATTTGGAAACAGTAGGGGTCATGCTGGTCACAGCATGTGGTTACTATACTGTGTGATAATGTTACACTCACACATACTAAAATGCTTACACATTTATGGATTTTGTAATGAACTAAGGAGTTTGCTCAGTTCCCTGTGTCACCTTCAACAATAATTTCAGAGTTGACAAAGTGTTTAGAATGGAGGAAAGAGGGAGAAAAAATGAGTTGTTGTTTTTGGTATTTTCATAATATTATATTTTTTGATTGCTATATGCACAGTCCTAAAGAGCCTAGCCAAGTCACTCATTATTTCGATGGTTATTACTTATTCTGCTGATTACTGGGAGAGGAAAGAGCAATTAAAAATTAAGCTGAGGTCGCTCTCTCACTCGACAAGTGGGTTTGGAGTTAAATTTGAGGGGTGGAGTATGACTACGACCACTTCACTTTTTTCCTTCATTTCTCAATCCTGCAAGTCTCAGAACTTCAATTTAGACGTTTGTTTTGTGCATGACCATATTATGACTGAAAAATATCAACACACGACATTGAGTGGTTGATGCTGAATAGTGTAAAAAAGCAACCACAAAATGTGAAATGAGTTAGAGCACCAACAGAGAATGTGGTCGGTGGTAATAATTATAATCTTATCAAAACCAACAAAGCGCCAAGGGAAATGAGAAAGAGCTGCCAGAGAATTGCGATTGCGATCCAAAAGGGTAAACACAATCAACATCAACACAGATACAGAAACTTGTGTGTAACAAGCAGGAATAAGTTTGCATTACAATTTTGTTCAAGAGAAATCAAGTTTTAGTACTACCTGCCATAATAATATGATGATGATGAGAATGATGAAGGTGATCGTGAGAGATTGTTTTAAAGACCGGAAGTAGTCAAGTGCTATTTTTTGGGTGAATGTGGCAGTTTGAAATGATATAAACTTGATGTAAATTTTAAAAGGATATGTAATACCCTTACACAATCCAAGTCAAAACCACCATGTCGGAAGTTAAGCTTTTGAATAGCTAAATTATTTTTGCCCATGGTACATCAATCCTATCTCAGAGGAAATAACTATAGGATGCAGTAAAACGAATACACATTTTATCATATGCTTCAATTATTTAAGCTTCCATTTAATCAACGTCCATCCTCCTCATTTTGATCATGGTTGTTAGAAAGTACCTGCACTGTACTGTGTGTTTCGTATGTACTTTTTCCATACAGAATTGTTTTTATTAACGACTCATTCGCCAAACGTTGCTTTAAGTGGAGAAGTGCGGAAGAGGATGGCAATGTCCGATACGAACAATAACATCGACCATGAAAGCAGTTATATGCATGAATTAATCATGCATGTCTGTCTACTACCACTACCCAATGCATCAATCCATTACCATTATTCGCCAGGTTTACCATTAGTAGTTAGTTGGTATACTACTCTAAAAACAATGCATAAATGCATGGAATGCCGATGTAACCATGCTACAATCTATAGTATCTATTATAAATAATTGTGCACGATTATGCATGTTCATGATATTGTACGCATTCCAGAACAGCCACATTAGTACACTGCATAAATAAACAATGCGTATCGGCAATGGGAAAAATTCGATATGCCAAAGTGTAGAGGAGGAGACGAGGTATATCACGCTACACGCACACATTGTGACATTTTTACTATCAGACACAGCACTTTCGCTTTCTCTATTTCTAATAAAATGATGATGTGAAGATGACTGGAAAGCCTATTTTAGTCGAATTCTCCGAATCCAAATATTCAAATACAAAAATCAACACACAAACAAAATGCATTGTCAGAAAAAGCCACCATGCCAACCTTAAGCTAACAAATCAACTCCCAAAGTGCAAATATTGGAATTACATGTACTTTCGTGTTACAAAGGCTGAATGCAAGGATTAATTTGATTTTCCCATTTCTAGGTACCTCTTGTATTAATGATCTTTGGTTGATATTTTTTCCTGCTGCTGACAATTGAGCAGAGTCAAGTGGAAGGCCAGTTTTTTTCTCCTCAAATGGAGAGTGCATATCTGCGCTTACTTTCCTTAATTTATGTACATACAAAATGTGTTAAAAGTGCCTATGAATACATTACAATGCGAGGAGGTATATTTTTTTGCTCTCAATGAAAAACTTGTATGCGGGGGTGTTACTCAGCACGTCATCATCATCAGCTTCATGACCATAGTATAATATAAATAGCAATGTATAGCTCGTTGAACAGTTAAAATGACTTTTTGACTGACGACCAAATGAATAAGCCCAATTGCACACTCCCTCCAGTTTTACCACACGCACCAAAGTATTTTTTTTTCGAATGGAAGTTTTCAACAAAAAAGTTGCACAATAAACAAGTAGTTACACGAGTACTAGTTGTTAAACATGGAAAGGAGGAGGCGGTAAATTTACAACTTTTACTTTGGATACTACATTTTCTCTGCTCTCTTATTTATTCAACTACCGTTTGATGAAATTTTAAACGCATCTTAAATGTTAACTTAAATGTCATCACAGCTATTGCATCTATGTGTAAAATTGAACAGCTGAAAGAGCAATTTTGAGCAACTGGATATGGTTATGGATGAGTTTATAATGTTTTCCGGAATAATTATACATGTCATTTACAATTTTGCTCATCTTAGCGTTTGCATCACTAATTTGACCATTAAGTAAAGAACAGGAGAGGTTTTTGGTGTTTGAAGATATAGCAATCGCAAATTGCTTTAAATAAATAAACAGAAGGAGTAGCTACAAACACAAAAACTAAATATAGTAACCTTTAATAACCTTTTTCAAAAAAGTCATATTGGAACACGGTCGAAAAATGTTTTATCTGAATATTTAAAACATCGTGGGCGCCACCACAATTTTTTTTGTGTGCTGACATTTATGTATGAAATGCCATCCTTCCAATATTTTGCAAAAAGTCAAAAATAACTTTTCATTAAACAAAGTTAACAACTTTATTATACATTATGTGTATGGTCGGAACCTGTCCGTCAGGAGTGTCATGTGTAAAGCTTGTTGCATCATTCGCCTCTAGTTTACCCGTAAAAACCCGAACAACCATATAATCCAAACAAATAAACTTACATGACTACACGTGTACGTATAAGAATACCAATATCGAGCGTAGTTAGAGAGTTAAGTAAGGAGTTCTTCACTTGACTAGTTTGCTGACCACTTGAGCAACTTTTGCGGAATATACAAGAAATCAATACGTCCACACTCGCACAAACACAGAGGGAAAGTGAAAGAGGAGGCCAAAGGCGAAAGTTTTTCACCTTTGCTTTTCCGAATTGAATACAAACTTTTTTATTATGATGTTTGGTGTGGTTTGTGTAGACATAATGTTTGTTATCTTTTCCTTCTTATCAAGCATATATACGGAAAAAAATAAACTAATTTCGTTATAAACTTCTTCGTAGTGGGTCGTCATGCAAGAAACATTTCTTCTTTTTACTGTCATCAGACTTCAGTAATATCCTGACATGACATGTGAAAGTATCACGACTGATTTCTTCTTTTGCTTTTTATCAACTTTAGCACACACAGTCGTTGAGAGAAGTGGACTGGAAGGACAAAATGAAATGGGATTCCCAAGAAAATGGGGAAAATTGCGAACAAAGTTTTTTGTCACGACAGTATCAGATGAGGACGCACATAACAACCACTTTTAGTTGGTAGATAGGACAAAAGGCCATTGTGAGTCCAAGTATATCAAGTTTTTTCGGTTTTTGTAGGTTGTAATTTCATATCTTTTGTTTTCTCGGACCAATGTGCAAACTTATTGGTAGTTTAAGTTAGTAAATGCAATAACGTAGAGCAGCAACATTACGACAACATTGCAGTAAAGAAATACATGCGGAGCTTTGGTATTTTCTGGCTTTAACGCGGACAATCTCATATATTCATATGAATAAGAAACTTTATTTGCTGTTGTTTCTAAGGTGTTTATTTTTTCATTTCGTTACCAAATTACTTCCAAAGTACTAGAAAAGTTTTAAAATAGGAATTGAATGTTAGTAAAGCATTTTCTTCAAAACTTTTGTGTGTATGCGCGTCTTTAATACGTGAGTGTAATTTAACACACTTGTACTGTAACATTACATATATTTATATGCATTATCACTTTGGTGTCATTTACGGCTCTTTACAGAAATTCTTTTAGAGAAGTGTAATTGCTGGTGACCAAGATTGCATAAATTCTGTGTGAAATCAATAAAGCGAGTGTTCATAAACGTTAATCTGTGTCAAGAGTTGCAACAATTTTGATACGGGACAATCTAATTAGAACACATATACAACTACCAAAACTTTAAAAATACAACCCAAATTAGAGTTTTCATAAAATCTTAAACAGCTTAATTAATTGAAAATAAATAATTTTGTGGTCCTGAAAAGAAGCGTAGGTAGCTCTTAGGGGTCCAATCTACTTCACTGACTTTGGTATAAGCTAAAAGAAATGGCGAAAAGTATTTGAAAAAAATAATTTCGGGTCACTTGGCAATTACCAGCACTCACTCACGTCAGTCAATCAGACCCACTATGCCAAACAAACTGCAATGCAATGGCATTTTGAGTCATGCATCATCTCCTGCATGCCAATTGCCAAGACTAAGGGTAGCAGTGAGTTGCCTAGACACACGGTGAAGTTATTGCACGTGGTGATTCTCCTTTCCCTTTTTGTTTGTCTATTAGAGTTACATAAAAGCTGAACCACTTAAATTGCCAAAGAAAAATACACGAGCACACACACTCGTTCAAACTAATTTGGAATTTCCTGTGCAATATTACCGAGTGCCTATGTAAGAACCTATCTCTTTGTAGATAAGTGCATGAAAGAATACACAGTCGTATATAATCTTACTCCTACTACTATAATGTAGCAAAAAGTAACCCACTTGTCTTTGTAGGCACTTATTGGTTCGAAAGGAAAGCGCAGAAGGTGCAGTGCAGCGAGCGAATCTACGAAAATAAAAAGTGGTTTGGTTTGGTTTGCTCCAGTATTACTTATTATTACTAAACGAACGAGCAAACGAGTGAACACTTTAGTTTTGAGAGAAAGGGAGTAAGTATGGGTATATAGAATGAGCAGTAAGAGAAACATGAAGTGGTGTTGTATGCTGCCGGACCGACAGAGAATATTAAAGAGTCCGTTTTTCATCTTTCTTCGTCCCTTTTTTCCTTTTCCTTTCACCAGAAAAGACGAGAAAATCCAGAACGGAGAGAGAGAGAGATAGAAATGGAATATATTAGATAGACCTATAAAATATATGATACTTGAAAGGATCACAGCCTAACTACGATGACTACCACCACAGCCGTTTTTCTCTTTTTAAGCTGTTACCATAAAAGACGGGGAGAGAGAAAGAAATGGTAATTTGTACATGGTACAAGGTTGAAAAAGAATGAGACGAAGAAGAGGGGAAATGATTTTTCTTTTGGTCGGTCCGCTGCATCAGAAGAAGACGAAGAAGCAAATATTACAGTATAACAGTCCATGCACTGCCTTCATATAGGTTTTTTTTATTAAGCGTTTTCCCGGAAAGAGTAACAAGATACGGAGAAAACTCATTAGTAGTTTCACTTGACGTGTGTGTGTGTGTGTATGGCTCCCTCCAAGAAGAAGAAAAAGATTTGTGTGAGTGTGTGTGCATACATGTGTATAAATGCACGCATGCATCCATTCCTAAAGTTTGTGTGTGTGTGCAAAAAAAATACTAAAGAAATAATAAGAAAAGCACGGGGAGAGTCTTAAGTTAAAAGGTTGGCCAACCAGAAACAGTTTTAAGAAAGGATGAAGAAGAATATGAGGAAAGAAAGGAGAGAAAAATGAATGAAAGTTTTTTTCTCTCTCTCTGGGTTCTTTCCTAAAATATATGTATTGTGCAAGTTCAACTTGTTTTAGAGCAGATGCTCTTTTTCAGGGAAGGTAGGAGAGGGAGAAATAAGCCATCTTTTAGTAGAAGTGGATTTTGCCTTACATTTTTTGCTTGCCTATATGCGTTTTTCCCTTGCAGTCATTCAACCATCCACACAGAACTCATACATTTTCCTTGTGTGATTTCGCTTTTCAAGGGAAAAAGTAGGCTGGTTGCGGTGGTAGATTTTTGTGTGGGTGAGGTATGGAATCCCTTTGAAAAAGACTGTTGATTTTGTTTATACGTGAATACACATGTTTAAAATGTAGGAAATAGTGCGGACAGTGCAGTAACAGCATAAAGTAGTGTAGTTGTAGTAAGTAGGAGTTCCACATAATACCTAGTTTCTACATTCCACATAGCATATTTTGGGCAATGGTGAAGAAGTAAGGATGAGTAGAGGAGAGAGAGAGGAGATGATGATTATGAAAAGAGGAGAGAGAGAGAAAGAAAATACGGAGAATGAACGAGAATTTGTGCATTTTATAGTTTTCTGTGTATGGGCACTTGAGGGACTTGGAGAGTATATAAAATAGGAGATAGTACGACGCTTCCTGCTTCACTCGTTCTTCTCTCATAACTAATTCACAAGACTGGAATATAAAGCTTTCTTGAATGAAATGCAGTACAAAGTTGGTTTGGTGTTTCTCTACTTGCATAAATAATTTTATTAAAGGAGATAGAAACAGTGAGAGAAGTAATAAAACTATAAATATGATGATGAAGGTAGAGCAAGCACGTTACACTCAGCAAAAAATTATATTACGCGAAACAGTTATAAAACAAACCATTAAAAATGAATGGACTTTTTTCACACAAAACGAGAGAGAAAAAAGATGAACAATAGTGAACGAGGAACGAAATTGCATTCCTATAACCTCATACAGTTCACTTCTTTATTTATGTAAAATACGTATCTCACATATTATGCAACTTTTTTGAAAAAAAGAGAGAACTAAAACAAGAAGTGCTATAAGTGCAAAAGAATGCAATGAAATTTGTAGGTTCTCTCGGAAAGAATAAACGTGTGGTTTGGATGCTGACGGTGAAAGTGAAAGGGACAAATGGAAAGAGGAGGTCAAATAGAATGCCAAAATGTTGGAAATGAATGAACAACGGTGATAATAAAAATAATAATAATGGAAGATGGGTAATAGCGTTCGTATTCACCTATATAGTAACAATAATAAATTGTAGGCTTAGCGTTGCAATACCGCATTGCAGTGACAACAACAACGGAAAGCACTCCATTCCTCTCGCTATTCATTCACTGAATGATTTCTTTTCTGAAGCATGCCCCACCATCAGACCGGATATGAAATGACAAACCAACAGGGGCTACATAATATTGGAGAATACAATGGGAAAAAATGAAAACAAAGGAAGAAAGAAAAAACATAAAAATCTATTAGATCAACCTTCTTCACTCACTGACCAGCCGAAACATGAATGTGCTGTGCAAACGTCAATTCCACCACTACTACCACAACAACAGCAGGGATAAAGAAGGAAAATAAAGTAAACGTGCCATCGCAACAGACCACACAAAACACTTTATACTTTGTTATTTTTCTCTCTCTTTTTTATTTATTTCTTGTCATATTGATTCCTTGTCCCTCCTGGTCCTCCTCCTGTGATGCTCCCAAAACGTGGAAAAGAGAGAAAGGAAAAACGACCTATTATTATAAGTATAATATTATATTATGGACAGAGGCCAAAAAGAGCGAGGCCAGACCATAAGACCAGGACAATGACGACGATGATGATGGTCAATGGATGGTATCACATAATATTTTCCATTAGTGCTTTTTCCTTTCTTTCACCGAGAAAAGAGAAACATAAACTATGTGTCCATTCTCTTCTGCTCCACCATATGTTGTCCACTAGTCCATTCCTGTGTGTGTACTCCCCCTTGGCAGTCAATGATGATGACGATGACGACGGTAAAAGGAGGTTCCTTTTCCCGAATTTATTTCTTACCATTATTATTGCTATTGTCTCTTGTTTTCTCCTAGTTGTATTGGTTGCAATAGTCGTTGAAATTGAAGACAGAGAAAGAGAGAGAGAGAGAAAGCGAGAGAAAGGAAAAAAGGAAAACAACGTGTCCCCTGGTATCTCCTCTCTCTTTTCTGTCTCACGACCACTACTACCACCAGCAATAGGAAGAAATTCAAAGACTTGAGGACCAGTAAACAGAGTATATTGTAATAGCAGAGGAGCAGCAAACAAAACACAGAGCAAACAGTCACTCAATGAATTTATTGCTTCTGTCCTGTCATGATTTCCAGGTCAATATTGATACAACGACACAACAGCAGCAGCAGCAGCAGGATGAGAATAAGGAGACGAAGAAGGCCACACAATAAAAGGAAGGAAGGAAAGGAAACGCTCTCTGTGTTTGTCCTCGTGTGTCTTACTCACTCAAGTCACTTATTCCCTCTTTCTCTCAATGTGTGTCTAACAAAACGTAAATAAATATATGTAGACGATGTATGGAGACAGAGTGAGTGAGTGATCCATTGCTTCTGCCTTGGTTCAAGGAAATATCCAAGATCCAATTCCTGTGAGATGCCAATAGACAGAGCCAGAGGCACAAAACATAAAAGTACTTACTTGAGCAAGCAAAATAATACAAAACAGGAAGTTTTTTGTATCCAAATAAACAAGTACATTTATGTGCGTTTTACGCAAACACCCTCCACTTTTGTAGCGTTTCGGGTCAGTATTAGCTCTATTTGAAGAAGTGCAGTTATCTCTTAACATCATCATCTCTGCAGAATTTTTTCCACCATTAAATACTCAGTTAGTACGAAGCCGGAAAAACGTTACGAATGAGTGATATATGTATTCGCAACTCTTTTTATACCTATGAATATGAAGCTAATTTCAAAATTGCAGTTAATAAGCTGACAGGAAGCATCTCCAGCAAAAGTCACCTAAAAATCTTACATGGTGGTTAATTTCTTGAGTGCTGAAATGATCAATATCCCGACAATATTATTTTCATTATTGTTATCTGATGTTGAGTACAGTGGGAGCCAATGGGACTATCACAGAGACAATATCGACAAGAGGCGAGGAAGAAACAAAATGAAAGTAAGAATGACGATGGCGGTCAGTACCAACAACAAGAAAATATGTCGCGACGCAGATGCTAGCTATCCTAATCAATGTCAATATATTCAAGTGAAGTTGGAAAGAGATACATAGAGCAAACTTATAATACATACATAGAGATGCGGTATTAAGTGTGCAAAGGGAGAGGAAGGAATGTCAGGGAAACCCCGTTCGTCTCTCTTCTGTGCAAGTAGACAAGGAAGCACACAGTGAAATTTCCCCAAAGACATTTCCATGCCAGTTGCTTTGGTAGAAAAAAGTAGGAAGAAGGAAAGTGAAGAAGAATACGTAGATATTTTTTCTTTTCTTTTTCGTTCGGTTTAGAGTGGATGGAAGATGAGGAGAGGAGCACACATAAAAATGGCTATCTTGGAAAAAAGTGAGTGGGTAGTAAGTCGTTTCTTGTGTTCTTCCCTTCCGTTATGTTGTCCTAAAGTATCAAGAGAGATAAGTAATGTTACAGTAAGGAAAGAAGCTGTTCGGAAACGATGAGCAAAGTGAAGGCAACTCTCTCTTTCATTCAGTCAGATAGTCAGTACGAGAAAATAGTGTGCGTTAGGATGGGAGTGCAGAGAATGGAATCCAGCTAAAGCCGAAGAAGAATAAGAAAAGATATAAATGATATGGCCGATTTTTCTCTTCATGAAAAAGAAAGAAATGGATCTGTGTAAAGACGCTTGTCTTTTGTCTGTCTGTTGAGAACGCGAAGAAGTATAGAAAGAAACGAGGAGAGAAGAAAGTTACTAAAGCTCTTATCTATTTTTCTGATGATAATGCATTATATTATCTGCTCACTCATATGCATTATAATAATGTATCTTATATACTATCTCTGTCGTCTGTAAACGTAAAGCCGTGCATTCTTTTCTCTTCCTGAGCTTATAATTTTCCTACAGACAATTTTCATTGTCATTTGCTTCTTACAATATAAGCACTATATTAAATGTATTCCTCGTATGTTCATCTTCTTTTAGACTAATGGCTCTTATGTGTGGTTATATTTTGCTCAAATGTATATACTCATTTTGCTTGCAGACATATTTTTTACTACAAGAAGTTCAAGAAGAATATTAATTCCTCGAAAAAAAATTCCATGAAAACGTTTCAGTAGTGCATTATAATTACTTACTTCTTGGGACACACATGAGCAAAAGCAAAGTATAAAAACCGTGTGATATAAAAATACATGGGAGAAAAATTTAATTGTGAACACAATGTGACATATTATGCCTGGATCTACATTAAATGCTGAGGTATACATGTAATCAAAATCAATATAACTTTATGAACCTGGAATTCAGAAAATATTAATGTATTTAGGGCTCATGGCATTCAATGGAAAACCTTAATAAAATGAAATGGTTTTGACGTGAGTTTACAAGAAAAAATGAATTTTCCCAGTGCTATTATCATAAAAAGAAAAGGAAAAGACCGTGACCCTGGAAGGACCAGAAGAGTCATGTCATGTCATTCCATATTATACCATGTTGTCTTGAGTCGTCAACTAAAAATGACACGTGCTTTTCCCAGAACGTGTCGTTTGTAGAGTTCGCTTCCCTTTTAGGAGCTTCCTTGTTTTCTTACGTCTTCTCATAAATCATTTAATAGGCTCTAGATGGGTAAACGACCAAAAACCTTCTCACTTGACCAACAAAGTGTCTTGTCCAATTTTGAGACAGGGAAGGAGTAACAATACCAAGAAGATAAGAGGGTAAACAAAAGAGCTTAAGTAAATATTATATATATTACGTACGTAAGTAATGTACACCTTTAGTAGACACAAAGCACACACACCCCCACAAACATAAACAGACAAGCTTATTGTTATGCGATGGTGTGTAAAGTATAAAAACACAAGAAAAGAAAATGCACGCGCTTCTTCGTGTTGGATGGAGCTACGAAGGTAAAGGTGTTTGGCTTTGGTTATGTAATGTGTCTAGTTCTGGTTGGTAGTGGATCAATGAATGCTAAATAATGAGAACAATGGCTTCTTCTGCGGAGACCTGGTCTGGTGTTTCCGCTCTTTCTCAGCTGCCGCTGCTGATGGCGAAGAGAAGCTTTTCTCTTGTAATTAATGCAGAAAGTTGTAAGAAGTGTAACTCTCTTCTTGCTTTTCCCGAGGTTGCCGCAAGGAGAATTAAAAGATAGTGGTGGTGAATAGAATATAGATGCAGAGATCTCACTAGAAACTCTGTATCTTTTAAACGGAACGTTAGAGAGGAAGACAGACTATGAAACGTAGAGTATAAAAAAGTGTCCCTGGCGACTTGTGAGCAAGAAAGCCAATGTTTCAGAGTGACTAATGTTCTTTGAAAACTTGTCGTTGTGCTTTAGTGGGAAAGTACTTAGGAAAATGACATGGTATGCACACACATGTACATGCTTACACGCACAGAAAAAAATGTATGTGGCATAAATAAATAGAAAGATGAAAAACAGTGGTTCCATTACAAGACTGGCTATGCGCACGTTTGTAGTAGTAAGTGGTGATGATCCACCGTTCCCAGGAAAAGTAACGAGACTACCTTGGCAATAATCTGTCTAAAAATCCAGGTTTTAGCTTTAACCGAGCAGATCGTTTACACGCTGTTATGCTACATCCAGGTTACTGTTATTAGTTATCACAAAGTACTTGTATAATAAGCAAAAGTAAAAAGACAGAGGCACATATATATACAGACCAGACCATAAAGTAAATTTTAAGTATTATTGAAAATACTAGACAACACTCGACTACTACAGAATGTTTAAAAGCGCACTTTAATTTTTTTCGTTTTTAAGTCACGAATAGTTTTTAGGCGGATACTTCCTACGCAGCATAAAGCGTATAGAGAATGAGACCGACGACCAATTAGCATTCTTGCATAATGAACCTTGAAGAGCAAAAGTGACAAAGTACTGCTACTACACACACGGTTTTTTTCGGCGTACTCGAATTCCCAACTTTTTTGCCTACGCTTGCCACTTATTCTACTTAATTCGTTGCAGAGTTACTGAAAGTAATATCCCCCGCTATACGAGACTCACGTCGAAGTACGTCGGAGCATAACTCTCCATGCTCCTCTACATACCACAACACTCTTGGGCATGTTAATGAGACTCATGTCTTCTGGAAGTGTTTGAGATGATACCACTAGATACGTCGGAGGAGAATGTTTCAAATAGTATGCTACCCGGAATTATTTTGTGACACGTGCAGACATGACGCTTCGAAGATGTAGAGTCACTGAAATGTGCGTCATCGACTTTTATTATGTATGTAAAATTCTCAAAACACCCCATTCACATCGCGCTAACAATTTGAGCTCTTTGAGCAGCAGCAAAACAGGCAATAAAATATGAGCAATTTGCAATGCACGTATAAATATTAATACCAACATGAGTTATCATCATTAATCATCATTAACAGTGAAGATATAATTAATTCGTTAGAAAAAGTGTATAGTATTACTGTAGCTCCCACATTGATTGATTAGTAATATTTATGTTGATTAAGATAAATAAAATGAAGTGCCGTTGATCACCTTGTTTGGTATCTTGTAGTAATAAGACACAAAATGTGCTAGTTTTTTGTTTTTGTTATCGCAAAGTTTTTTGGATAACTGCTGATTTAAATTCTGTTGTAATTTACTATTGTGTTTTGAGAACGCCTAAATATTCGCCCCGAGGTCAAATCTGGACTTGGAGGAGCAACAGAGGAGTGAAGACTCTAAAACTGGACACATCTAGATGGAGGATACAAAAACTTCAGGGCTTGATGATACCAATTCAATCACAGGAAAACAGGACGCATATTTTACTGGTAACCAAAATCGTCGTATACATTTTAGTTTGGAATATTGAATCATGAGCTAAGGAAGTGAAAACATAGTTGGGATTAATTTTAAATCCTGAATTCTATTTACAGATTGAAGGAAGTCTGGACGTTTCAACGTGCTGCGAATAGTGCTTAAGGTCACGGATTAGTCAACTGAAGAGCTATTGATGTAGGTCTTTTCAATTTCATGATAAGATTTATTTCTGAGTAGCACTCAATGATCGTTTTAATATAGTTGAAAATGTACGAAATGTAAAAAATATAAATTTTGTTGTTTGTAGGGTACTTCCCCCAATGCTATTAACTGTGTTGGACTGATACCCTGTTGGACCACTAAATAAAATCGTAACTGGAAACTCGTGGACAAGACTTAACAGACCAAAGAATGTAGTTACATTGTTTTAACTGACTGGTCGGGTCTCATATCAGCAGCTGTGCTGAAACTGAAGATGCAACTGCAAAGATTAGAACTAGTTTTAATCTTTGTAGTTACTCGATCATTTTTATTTGCTACAAATTGAATGAGTTTATTTCTTTTTTATTTTAGTAGTTTCATTTGGTACGATTTAGTTAAATAAAAGTCAAATTTGTGTTGTATTGCTTTCACTGACCAACCACAACCGTATGTCTAAATGCATACTCCGTGAAATTATTTACAAGTACACAATGAAATGTTACTACTGTCAGCCTCCCTTTTTCCCTAATGTGTAGTGTAAGGTTCTCAACCTATGCATTCCATTTTCGATGCTGAGCCCCCGTTGCCCCAAGCCGCTCTGTGTTTCTGCATGGTCATCATCACCATCACCATCGTCTTCTCAACAGCAGCAGCTATCTACCTAGAGCAACGACAGCCCAGCAACCACTTTACCTTTCCTTCTCGACGGCTACGGAACTCCTTGATCTTTCCAGAGCTTTCTAAAACTATTAGTTTATTATTTTGAGTAGCCATTTTTCATTTTCTTCGAAGCTTGGTTTCGGCTTCTTTTCCATTTTTAAATATTAGTTATCATTTAGAGTATTATCTTCATTCGATTGATGTCCATTAAAATACCCTGTTTGTAGAAGTATATTGTTTTTCTCGTGTGTTTTCGTCGATCGCATCATTTATCATCATTCTCCTCTCGTCGCCCTTTTCACCTCATCACCTCATTTTCATCCTCATCATCTACCGCCGAGCACTAGGTTTTCAAAGTGGTGGAGGTGCTCTCAAGGTTCCTGTGAACTCTACAGTGCTTTCAACAACTGGTTAAACCTGCCTTAACTATTTCATACTATTTTAAATTTGAAATTGAAATTTAATCGTTCTTTTCCAGCGTAATGTTCACTATTCTTAAACTAGGATGAAATGACCCCCTAAATCTTAAACTCTGGTTTAAATTGTTTTCTTCTAATGTGTTATAGTGTTTTCTTACAGATTCGGGTGAATGAAGATAGCCAGTCTCATCAAAGTAATATATAATCATTAGAATTTCAAATTTTAACTAACGTGCTCGCTTTTGTTCTAATTAATTATTTCAGTCCCTGTTGCTTCCCACACTCCTATCCTTCGACTTCGACAATAACCCTTTGAAACCATAATGGGTGGCGAAGACGAAATAAATCAAGCTGTAACCATCGACGGTATGGATAATTTAAATAATGATAGTGTTCTTTAAGACCAATGTAGAAAAATGGTTAGTTAGATTTAACACCAACCTCCAGGCGTTTGACATTTCATTTTGATACGCAGTTGTTAGTCTAGAGAGGTTCATGATTTCTGTAATACCACGGTGTAATTTACCACTTACTGTGGGAATCGTTCTGACAATAAAGAATTATTATTTAAAATGCGCATATTTCACAAACATTTGTTAGAATTGTCCTGTTTTGTTCTATTTGTCAGGCATATTTCCTCTTTCTCTGGAGATCTATATATCATCTAATATCTAATAATTGTTTTCAGCAGCAGACATTTTCCGATAATTAATGCATCAACTACTGGAACGTAATTATATTCGCATCAAAGCATATATACTCTCTAATAATCTCGCATAGTTCATTATAAAATCATTAGGGTGTTTAATCTTTTTTCGCTTATAATTTCCAATAAAAAATAAAATTTTACTCACCCGCACCCCAGAAAACATTTTTTAAATGCTCATAAAATTATGCAATGGCGACAGTTTGACATAAGCTCCAAGCCATATGCAGTCTCAAATTTATGAGTGTCATCCAAATACCCT
>JAQIXX010000070.1:0-108288 GCA_034700605.1 Willowsia nigromaculata
ATAAAAAATAAATCACCGCCGCATTTTTTACTCTCTTATAATGGAAGTGATCCATCTATTAGTTTTATAGATCAATGAGGTATTAAGTAGAAATATATCATAAATACTTGTTGATTAAGAATTTCCTTAAATCATGATAAGGTTTTGTCTTTTTAATTACATTTTTGTAAGGGTTTGCATTTGCATTATAATGGACAAGCGGGCATACCATTAGACGAAGATATATTGAATAAAACCGGAGATTAAATAATGCCATTCTGGATTGAACAGATAATTTTCCATGTGAAAGCAAAGTCACTTGATAGTGTCATCATACTGTCCTGAAAGCTCTTACTGCTGATATTTAGATAGAATCGAATGTCTGCGGATAAATTTATACCATCTTGGGTTGAATTCGTTTTTTAACTCTTTAGTTAATGGAAATGAAATAGATCTTCGAGGCTGGAAGGGATATCTTATCAACTTCTTCCGTTCTCCTTTTGAAACTATAAAATGTAAAATAGCTCCACACGTGCAATTAAAGTTTTATGCGGCTAAATAATATGGATGATTTATCAAGACTGAATGTATGCAACTAATATGAAACGAGGCCATTTTTTTTACTTTAATCATACAAATTAACCACCGAACGTTAAGTTCCAAATACATTCAAAATCCCAATGTATTTGATCATTTTCCTTTTGACAATCATTATTCTCATCTGTTGGTTTACTTAGTCAAAATTAAATATTTCGCAGCAATTGTTGTAACCGCGTTGTAAATGCAGAAGGGAGAAACGTGCTACTAATGACAGCCAAGGTATATGCATTACCCTCAAATAATATATGGTGTTATCCACCTTGCTCATATTGTTCCTTTGGAAAATGGAAATTTTTCATTTACAAACTTGGAAGAGAAAATAAATTTACTGAATGAGAATGGGTACCGTTTGCATCGAAGGATTTACGCAATATGTGTGCTATGTGCAATTAATTCAAGTATAATACAGATACATTCAGGAAGATCTATAGAACAATTATGAAGAGAAACCATAGGAACGATGTCGACGTCGTCATTGTTCCTCTTATGCTCATGATGCCCCTACAATGTAAATGTAATAACAAAATATTTAAGCAGAGAAACTGAAGTTTGCAATGTGCACGTATATCGTTCAAACTAATGTTTACACCAACTGTGATAATGATCCCCATTCGACTAATGAAAATGAACCAACATAATATCTAGACAAAGAATTCGCATCTTATATTGAGGCATAGTTGACTTGTCTTTGGTTATGTACCTTACCATTTTGATAAGTGAAAATTCATATATGGTTTACGGGCTTATGTCATAGCATGATTTGTACAAACAATGACTTTTGCACCGAATTGGAATTGGCAGAGCAGGAATAAATATTTTGTATTGAATCACGCGATACTATCTTTTGTTCGTTGGTTACATGATGCATACAAGCCCTTCTCTTGGTTTTGAGTATTGTGTGTGGCAGTATAATTTGACAGATAAGCAGTAGCAATCAAACGACGGAACTAAGGTTTCCAAGTTTGTATATAGTGTGACACTATAACACCATTAGTGTCTATATTTTTCAGGAATATCCAGGAAGGTTCCAAACAGTAAAGTGACTCATAAAATTTTCATAGGTTGCAGATCGTAACATACATATTGCATACTAAAATTTTAAGACGTGAACTAAATAAGTGGAAATAGTACCAAATGAAATAAAATTGGCGAATGTCAATTGTAAATACAATTTTAAGCGACAGATTCAGTATATCAGCTCCCTAGCATGAAATTGATTTTCCAAACTGCATTATAAGCGTTTAATTTGACAACAGAGCATTTAAGGTGTGATAAGTCCTGTTTCATGATACCCCTGACTATGGAAGTACCAGTTCTCAGCATTCTTCCCGAAAACTTCAATAGATAAATGTATCATCATAAGCACTCATGAAACCGATTTCTCACATTTAGAATTTGTGACATTTTACAATCATTTAACAAATTTAAACACATCTTGAAATGAATAGCATTAGAATTTAGTTATATCACGAGCAAATTGCATTAAAGCTGTGGTGTTGTAATATGCGTCATCCTAGAAACAAACAATTTTCCATGATAATGGATAACCTTGGAAGCCTAATCTAGTTGTAAGCTGGCACACCAGCCACATGAGCAAACTATGTGTTTTTAACAAAGAACAGTTTTAACATCATAGCTTCTGGATTGTCAATTCTTCAAAAGCAAATGCAGAGTCCAAATAAAGTTATGCTTATAATGCATTTGTGAATGAAAATGTCAAACGTGAATGCGGTAGGTATAAAATAGTAGTAAAAACGATTAAAAAGTTAATTAAATTGAAAAATTAAACCACATTTACCAATGAATGAATCGGCTTTTATTATAGTGAATGAATTATCATAAGAAGAATTCCTCCAAGGGCCACCACGATAATGAGGTTTATGTAAAGCCTAGTTTGAAAGCATTCAAAGATGAAGGATCAGAGGAAGATTGTTTTCACAGTACCCCGCATCCTAAGGATAGTTGGTTTTTTCGTGTTGTTGGTAACTAATGCTGAGCAGAGTTGATGACAAACTAACACACACGTCTTTTTCATCTTTATGCTCTTTCCGTTATATTTTGGAAAATGTACAGTTGAGTAAAAGCTCAGCAGCTAGAGAAATTCAAGTGCATGTTATGTGGTGCGTTTCAGTGGTTTTAAAGTGGAATATTACTCCCGTTGTTATTAGCAATTTATATGCAGAGATGTAATTATCAAAGCGGATTAGTAATGGCTATGTAAACGCACCTATGTCATTTGGTGTGTATTATTTTTAAGGGAAAGTTGCTCATATACAAATGCGGAAAAAACAATCATATGTACACACAACTTATCAGATACGTGCACTTTAGCACTATTTTAAAAACAGAGGGAACTGATTATGAAGATCACGTATTACATTGTGTTTGAATATTTTGTATTGTAATGAGGCGCTGCCGACTTCTATCACAAAAAGATTAAATCTACGTGTCATTAGTACATATATAGACAGGGCGAGTCTGTCAAAATATATTGTTACTCTTGTGTACAAATATCCTTTCTATATAATCTTGATGATGAGATAGCATGAACATTGATTTCAGACAGTATTTAAGATGAAAATTTTCCGAGTATCAAGATTATATTTTGTTAAACATTTTATTTTAAATTAAACTGTTGAATTATATCTTCAAGAATTTTTTAAAAGCCCAATTTCATAACTATTCAACTTCCCAATTTAAGTTTTAAATATTCTAGCTGAGTGGTAATAAGGAATATGACCTGTTTATCCTTTTTTCTCAAAGAATATTATATACATACTATAGGTTAGCAATTAACTTAGGCTTAAAAAACATAAATTATTATTGTTGATACATTTACGAAGTAACAAGTGCAAAGTGAGGATTGACAAATGGCACTGGTACTCATGAAAATCCTTCAGTTTTGCCACTACAGTAGTGGTTTGAATGGATTTGTTGTGACTCATAAACTACAACGATTTATTTCATTGGAGGCTATGGTAAAAATGAATAGTTTATTGTACATAAATACAATATTTCGCACGGAAGAAGACATCAAACACTATCTGTCGTGGGTGTTGGTACACCTACAAATACCTAGAATGACAAAATAATTACCAAGCTGAAAGCCGGGAGATGCGAGTTATTTTTGTAAGTAGAAATACCGAAAATATTTCTTTGGTACAGTAAAATATAAGATGAATTAGGATCAATGAATTCTTTAGTACAGTCAATGGTTAGTAATATGAGAAGTAGGTTTCGTAATGTATCTAAATTATGTACATATTTATATCAAAGACATTCTTTCTGCATTTTAACACTAACATTATTATAGGTTTTCTGTGTCATCTATTGCCCCGAATAGTAATACGACAGGTGTAAAAACCTTAAATCCAAGTTCATTTGTGCTGCGTTGCATTAAATGGCAACTGCACATTAACTTTAATTCGATTATGTTGAACAGACAAAACGAGAACCCTACTACTATCGTATTGTATTGATAAGGGCATTGATAAGATTATTCTATGATTATTATTAGGTGGAAGAAAAGGCTCAAATGTTGTCCTTGAATAAAAAAGAAAATAATCACGTGCTTTAAGATAGCATATGCAGCAAAATTCAATTTAATAATGAAGCGACTTTGTTTTCGACAACTACGTTCACAGAATCTAGTTACAGATACTTCAAAGATAGTGCACACGAATTCTTCTTGGCTTAGACCTAGAAAAGACGACTTGGTGAAATCCACTTAATCCGAGTTTTTTTTCTATACTTACTCTAATTTCAAATCCAATACAGAAATTCGAGAGTTACTTACATTTTCTGTATCGCATACTTTATTTTGTATCTGTACTTTTATACGATCGTAAACGCATAATAATAATAATACATCACTGGATGATGAAACAGGGGCGGTGTTTGTGACATAGGAAGGGAAAATGAGAATGCTATAAGATACCGTCGCTCCATGCAGACTTAAAGATAAGTAGAATTTATATTGTAATGTATGAATGTACGATGATGATTATGGTGTATTGGGAGAATGACTGAACGTGATATCTCTCCTGCTCCCTCTGCAAGAGCGCACATTATTTGATAGCTTTAGTGTCTCATACTAAAGCAATATTCAGAAACTGTTTCCAGAAGGCGATGAAACCATTGGAAAAAATCACCACTTGAATTGCTCCAATATCTTGCTAGACCTTTTCCCTAATATATTATTATATGTTCGTTTATATGTTGTAGTCGTAGTAGTAATGATGTGAGTGAATTTCGTTAAAAAACTGGCAGCGTTTCGCAAAGAATGCGGAGAGGTTTGCAATACAATATTATGTATACCTGTGAAGATTCGTAAGCCATGCTGAAAGAGACGATGATGCACACACATTGCATACCAAGTTTCCTCATAGGCGAAATAAAAATAAAACAAGTAATAGAGGAAGCAGACTAAGCCCTTAGGATTCGTGAAATATATCCGGCTATCTTGACCTTTCAAATGATGTGTATTTAAAATACTATGAGCTACTCTCTTATGAGTACATTACTTGGATGATTTTTTTGCGGTGGAAGGGAATCCGAGTGTAAGGATTTTTCAATAGAAACGAAATCCAGTGGAAATCCTTAATATGGTCATTGACTTCTCTCTGAGACTACTGACAAGACTGATACACAGATAGAGAGAGAGAGACTAGCTACTAAAGCTACTGTTTTCATGCTTCTATGTGGTGGAATGGATTTGTTGAGAAAACGGAACGGAGCAGGAAGTGATGAGTTTTCACCTAATAGCTCACGTTTGTTTAGTTCATCATCCCTTCTATTATCAAGTCGTTGCTACTAATATGACTGGTTACAGTGAAAAATGAATTTGAGAGGAAAGTTTTGATGATATGTTTTAGGAGTAGGGTTTATCATGACATTCCTCTATACTGCTTCTGATCCACTGACAACACCATTTGTACATGATTGCATCAAAGTATACAAAGCACTGTCATTTCTCTGCTACTAAGAATCTGGTAAAGTACAGAAAAGAGTAAATGTGTCCATTTTAGTGGACATGTCAACTCTAACTGCTGGTAATCATTCTTTAAATGATCCTTACTTTTTACTTCCATCATCCTGTTCATATAAACACGTGCGTGGTAGCAAGCATACACTCTCAGTTTTATTGTAGAAGAAGCAGAAAACATGGCAAATGAAAGCGATTCTGGTAAAAAAAGATAAATTTCTTAGTGGAAGTGTAGACTAGTTCCATAAGGCCCCTCGGCAAAAAATAAATGTTTCAAATATTGGCTACTGTTGCTCTCTTAATGGTGAACTCATATTTGGTGCTGAAAATTGCTCAGTGGTCGTGGCTTACCACACCATACTCCATTTACGAAATGAACTACAGAATCATGATCATTTTCGAGGAGTAATGTAACGGAAATCTCAATGCATCCATATTTTTGCGCAATATTTTGGACTGTTAGGAATTTTTATGCTGCAGAAAAATGAAAGTGCAGAGAGGAGATATGCAGGAGCAGTATGCTTTTCACAAATAGCCTTTTCCTCTTACTGGATCATGATGTTGTGGGGTATGAAACAAGGAAAAATGCACTTGATCATAATTTACGATTTACAAAAGAAAGCATCCAGTCGTTAGTTTTTTGAACGTCATGCCTATTGGTATGCATGCTGGTTTTCAGGGCTCATATAAAAATGCCGACAGTACAGTGCAATGAGGCTAATACCACCAGAATATTATTTAATAGCTTTTGTGTCTTGCCCTCTTAATTTTCATGTTCGAACTTGTGGAAATATAAAAATGGTCTGGCATTACATTAGGCGGAGGAGAGATTTGATGAGTTGTTGTAGAGAAATCGATATAACCATTCCTGTCCCAAAAATAGTTTGTGGGGGTTTGTGGTAGTGGTGAAAGTATAAATAGAGTCCTCATACGATATAATAACACGATAATCATAATAACAATAGTACTAAGTAAGTTCACGGCTGATGTATAGTCTATGCCTAGATTTTCCATGTCTCTTGATAATGGTTCCGCTTATGTATTTAATGTACAGCTCTTTCTTATATAAAAAGTAGGCACATACTTACGTTTGCTCGCGACAAGTCCGTAAAATGATGAAACTTTCTTATGGTTGAGTTGTTCGAACGCCTCGCCACCATGAGTTGGTCTCTTTTTTTTTACAAAGCATGTTTCGTCCCCTGTCATATTTTATTTTATTGTTGAAAATGTAAATGTGCTCGAAAAATATAAAAGAAGCTCTACTCGTAGTCTTAGCAATGTATTCGGAGGCTTTTAAGTATGCATGGGACGTTTACCCGGACAAGTATTGTTTCAATTTCAATATCTTATTTCAGAGAAAATTGGACAAGTTTAGTGGTTGTGTTTAAGGGAAATGTATGTTATGGCTACCTATTTGTTATATGGACGGTGTCTCCTCCTGAAAAAAGGAATGAAAGCGCAGGAGGAAGTGCTTCAAGTCACCACTTTCGTATTATTATTCTTTCCCTTGTTTCAAACAAAACGGTCACAAAAATTATGCTCGAAGAGGTTGCGAATGTTGTGATACGGTGGTAGATAAATAGAACATCATAAAACAGTATGCGGTGGCACCAACCATGAATCTCATCCTGGTTCAGCCGGGACCAGTCCCGCTACAACCGTAACTCCAGACAAACGAAAAACCCACACAATGTAAGCCTGCTTCAAACACTTGTGGTGATGGTGGTGCCCAAACGTCGTAATCTTGAGCACAAAACTTAAATTACTATACTGGTAAAGAAAAGCCTTGAATTGAGACGAAGAATATGTAAGTTAAAAGGTATGGGTGTGTTGTGCTGACAACCGAGTCATGATTTCCTTGTTTCCAAATATTATAGCAAATAAATCGGGCGTATGTTGGAGTAAACAGTGGATTGAATCTGGGATCTTTCAGTTTTGAAGAGAATAAAAGGGTTGGGTCTTTCAGATGAGTGGCATCAGTTGAAGTATTAAGCATTTTCAAGTGGTATCATGGTACTATTTATATGGCCATGAAAGCAACCATATCCTTCGACTGTAAAGAGTTGAGCGAATTTTTGACTCCATCTTCCTCACAAACAAGACTATGTGTTGTAATCTAATATGATACCAAAAACAAATGAAAAAAAAATCCGAAAGGCACTAAAAAGCAATGTCATTTGATGCGTCTCTTATTGCCCCTAAAGGTATGACAGGTGGTGGATTTTTGTACAGGTATGCGGATTACGAAATCTACAGATCTTATGGGTGATTCCAAGGTAATACTAATGACAACTGGAATCTATTCTCTAATCCGCTTCGTTGCAAGAAAACCAAACTTTGAGTTCCAATGGATGTAAGAAGGAAGTTATACTTCAGCATTATTCTCATCCCCTTTCAGCATTTTTTTTCGCTCATGCTCCTTTGAAACGCGTTCGTTTTTTGATTTTACGACAATCTGTTACCAAAGTCAGTCAGGTTGTTCTTTACTTTGCCAATTTGTTTTATTGCAAGAGTCAGGGAAGAGAGAACGTACTTGTCTCTATAAAAACGGTTGTTTTCATGACCGCTGTCGCCTTTTTTTCTCTTTTGATTTGCCCGACAAGAACTAATGTAAGTAGATACTCGTAGTGTAACTACTTCACGATGTTATGGATTGTTGCTTTCTCCTCATCTTTGTCTTTCTCTTTTCTCCAAATATATGCCATGTACCTACTCGTCTGGTTATGAGACCGAAACTTTTCATGGTTTATAAACACTTGAGGAGACGGAAAAACCACCGCTTTCTCTTCTAGTTTTTAGCCTCCTAAAAATAAGCGTGCCTCCGCACATAAAACCATAGGCATGTCTAGCCTCTCTACTTTGATTCGCATGTACTCTTATCGTTAGAAGATCAAAATGCTTAGCTTCTTGAGTTCAGGTTCTAATTATATAGGAAAACTAAAAGATCATATCACTGATATCATTACAATTAGAAAATAGAGAAATCCGCGAAATTATGAGAATATACTGACAGCATTGGAAAACTTGCGATATGCTCAAGGATCCGTCAGGGTCAGTGCTCTGGGAGGAAGAAAATGGAATCATTTCTTTTTTGTATTGGTAGATGTGTCACTGATAGTATCAAAGAGACATGATGGTAATGATAATGACACGGGAGGATGCAAACACATCCTCCTATTCTTAGAAACGTTCATTTCAATTCACTTGGGAAGTCCAATCATTTTCAGCTTTTGGGTTTTTGACGGATGGAGATAACATGTTAAAAAACCCCAAAAAATAAGTTTTTAGTTCTAATTTTGAAATTGTTGTACAAACTAGAGAGTATAACTGCCTTTCATTTGAAGGTAAAATGTCACGTTGAAAGCTGACAATGTCACCTGCAGGATAGGAAAACCATTAAAAAACCATTTTAATGGATTGAACAAATTTTTTTGTCATTTTTCAAGGGTTACTCAAGGTCAAGGGAAATAGCTGATTCAAGAAGACTTTCGAGTTCAAAAATTTTTTCAAATAAGGTGATGATTATTGGAACGGTGACAGTTAGTAAAAGAGATGTCATGGAATTTCAATAAAACTCATGGATAAATCATTTAGCGCTTTCTGTCCAATATGTGACAAGGGAAAAATTGCTTCATCTCTTTCCAGTTCTCACGCGTACACATCGTGATAGGTATTCGTATGACTTGTTCAATTGCCCTGCTATTTGTTACGGTAAGAAGGAAGCGAACGCTACAAAGAGCAAATGATTTTTATTATCAAAGGAAAGGGATACGTAAACGTGTGTGGAAACATACTTGAGAGCGGATTAGAATTTTGGAGTCCACTGAAGTCAGAGTAAGAAATGTAATAAGGTCACTTACACATGACTGCGCGTATATTTCTCTCTGATGAATGCGTTGGCCATGGGAAGTTCGTCTGTTATGTGTAAAATTTAGATAATTCAACCTTGAGGCATATGTCTTCACCCCTTTCATGCAAGTACATTAAATCAAGCATGACATCAACATCGTCTTTTCCGTTCTTACCAATAACAATAGAGCAATGTTAATATTGATCAAGGAAAACCTGAAAGCATCTGCTATAGATTTCCATGGATTTCAAAAGCAGAGAAAAGATATACAAGTTGTTTCTCTTTTTCGGAGAACACATAACTTTCTGCATCAATGAAAATATTATTGAAGGATTGTCAAAGCAGTAAAGGTTAGGCTTGACGAGATTTTTTTTGTGAAGCTATAAAAACAAGTGTCATAAACACTGTATGTACAACAACGTGAACGCTCCTTTTTCCTTGTCAACGTTCTAAATTCCTCTATGTAAATTTACGATTGGAGTTCTCTTCAACGAGAGCCAAAAATTGGGAAACATTTACCATCGAATTTGTTTTTGTTGTTTTCTCTTGTTCACTTGCTTTCTCCACCAGCTGTATCATCTCGCATATTAGCTAGACTTTCCTAACAGTGCACCATTACACTTCAACTTTTTTTTGCAACTGTCATTTAAGTTTAGTATGCGCGTTATTTTCTCATACCCAAAATAAGTATTACACAAAACAATTTATGTAGGATCATAATAATAAGTTTGTTGTACATGATGATGTATACACACAAGGGTAAATTTGGTTTATGTATATCCCCTCTGTGTGGTTGTGGATAATATGAATAGAAATGCTCCATGGAACTCTCAAGTATGCCTAACTTTCTCCCTGTGATCAAGTGGAAAGCTTGGAGGGAGACTGTTAACATGGTGCTCTTTTTTATAACTTGATACTATGCCTTTAGCTTAAATCTAAATGCTACCCGGCTTCGCTTGCAAGGAAAATGTAGTTTCATGTCAGAAATATAATGCAGCTCTTTGAGTGAATTATGTAAATATGAATGTAAGACTCCAATAATAGCCTTTTTATCACTTCCTATTGTGATTTAAGACCACACTGCACTCCTAATTTACATGGCTACATTTCTTTCTTTTCTCTCAGCATGGCAACAGTTTCATGGTTACTTTGTTTATGTGTTTATCATTAATTAGGCGAATATTATAAGGCTTTTAAAGTAACTAATCGTTTCCTGGGTTTCTGATCATTATAATCGTTTTCATTCGGAATATTGACTGCGTATGCGTTTGGCAGATTTTTAGTATGTGTGAATATGTTTGATGCTCTCAGATCCTTTCACACTTGAGAGAAGACTATTGTAGTGTGCTTAAATGAATTTCGAATCAATGATATAGAGGAACAAAATATAATTACCATGAAATCTAAAATAGTAAATCAATATTTTATTTTTAAACTTGAGACATTGTTGGGCTTTTTCAGGCATTCACTCGTAAATCTACTTTTGATTTCGGATCTTGCTGTCTTTAAATTCTAATCCTCACAAAATGCCATTTTTTATTTTGATGATGAATACTTCGATTTCTCTAGTTTTCATTGCTATCAAGAGTTAGTAGTGGTTAATACTATTCCTATGATGTAAATGCTACGGTTTATTTCTTCCGGAGAAATGGCCTTGGCATATCTTTTTCGTATTCCCCCTGGCGTTCCCTGTGTCACGGTAGTATGCTGGTATGATAGTCGTATCCTGTTGATATTGTTGTTGTTGCTGCTGATATTATGATGATTCTTTGAGTCATTAAATACAGCAAAGTTTTGGAAGTAGGTTACAGGAAAGGAGCACTAGCCTTATTATTAGTGGTACTAGTATTTTGAGAGCAGAACATGTAGGTACGTATGTATGTATGAGAATCTAGCGAATACTTTCTATCAAAAGTTTCTCTGAATCCTGATTCAGATCTTGCTTTTTAACACACTTTCTCTACATGTGCGTTGCAATTCTGGTTTATGGCGTTTTCCAGTGAATGTTTGTAGGGTTGTAGGTAGGCATTTACTAATACATAGTCTCTTGCGTCTCGTGTGCAAACCAATCGCTCCGTTTCAATTTAAGGATAATGGATGATTGTATTGATGATAGTTGATCTTATGCAAGGGAAAAGAGAAAGCTGAACTGAGCCATGAAGACGAGACAGTGATGAACATCAGGATAGATGAAGAAGAGCAACAACGAAACTTATCTCTGCAGACTGTATACATGTATGTATGACACGCGATGAGGATAAGGATTGCAATCGAAACACAGCGAGTGTTAAATGTGCTTGCAGTTTTTCTATTTACTTGTTTACTGAAAAGTTTTCCGACTTATCTGCTGCTTCAAAAAGTAGGATTTTTGTATGTCTCTTTCGCTCAACGAGTGAAAGTATGGGCTGGGGAATAATCGAATGTTTTTGTTTGCATGGATGGTATGATCATTTTCGGCGAATTTGACCTTCCTAACAAACGGATAAATATCTTTGTCTCTTGTTTCACTCGAACATTTCTTCATTTTATTGCCAGACGGACTGAACTCATGCGAAAAATGGTGTCTCATATTTCCATGAGAAAGATTGTCGTTATTTTCGTGAGACTTCTGATCTACAGTATATGTTCCCCCTCAGTGAAACACGAGATACGTGCTAACAATATTTTGTTGTTTTTATCATTTTTTTTTTCAATATAAATTTGTGCTGATGAAAGCATTACGAGAATCATTTGATTTGGTTGACGTATTTTCCTTTAAATGTTTACCATGAACATCAGAAGCATGCTTCAAATACTTTCCTCTTTTGCTGCTCTGTCGAATATTTTTAAAATTGTTTTTGTTGTTGTCAGTAATTTTAGATGCCCATTTTGTGAAAAGTGAGACCAATTGCCAATGCTGGAATAAAGAGATCAGCGCACTCCGTACAAAATAAAAAAGAAATCACGTCCATTTCAAATATTTTGTTGACAAAAACAAGGTGTTTTTGTTTGCTTAATAATGCTTGCCGTTCCGGCAAAGATTAAAAACTTGCTTTTTCCGAGAACAATGCTTAAATCAAACTCGTTATGCCATTTCAAGGAAAATTCTATTACGATCAAAATGTCATAAACACTATTCATATATTATTTCTATTTTTCAAATACTGACGATGAAATTGGTTTTAATTAATTGGGGACTGATTTGTGAATTTACGTGATTTTATTACAAATGAGCGTCTTATGTTTCCCCGTCGAGTAGTATTTCGTTTATTTAGCATCAGCGTAAATGTAATGTGCGAGAATAGAGCAACAGTACGATATTTGGAATGAAACTGTAAAAGAGTGTGCATTTTTTGAATGCCACAATACGTCATCGTATGAATCTACAGAGAAAACATTATCATTACAGATGAAAAATTTTTTTAGCTTAAAACCAAACACAAAACTTGGAGAGGCAATTATAGAAATCAGAAACGAAAAGCAAGCACTAAAGATATGATTTTGCTAATTTAAACTTGTACTCACTCGTAAAGGCCTCTTTACTTACGTTCATATCGTTTTTTCTGTGAATTTTAATCGACTGCCACTTGAATTATTATGCCACTTTTTTATTTTGTTGAGTAATACTCCGATAATAATTAACTATCATATTCAGTATCAATTAATCCAGGAAAAGGTTACTTGTCTCTCGGCTTTTCGAAATTTAGGCCACGAAGGTGACCTTATTACCCCATTAAATTCGAGACTCCCACTCCAGATCTGAAGTGATGTATTACGGAAAAGGCTATTTATGGTTCTCAATTAGCACTAGTATCTCCTAAACGCACCCTGGCCGTGGTAAAAAAAATATAAGCACTTAAATTTTAGTCTCTCATAATTTACATCATATTTGATACCGTCTATTAACATTCAAACTTCAACAATTTAGTAAATACATCCTATTCCATATTTTCCTCCTTTTTACGAAAGCAAAAGCTTACTTTAGAGCCCTTATCTTCCTAAATTTCAAACCACAAGAAATGTCATTTCCAATGATCACTCCAAAATGAATATATGTATGATGAGAAATTTTGAACTATTTGCGACGAAAATTGACAAACAAGTTGCTTTGCCACAGATAAAAAATTATGGGAAATAATGAAGCAAACGAAAGGATATTTTTTAAAAACATTTAGGTTAACTGTGACTACGATGGGTCTTCAATTCATTTTGGATCCGTAAAAATCTATCATTATGCACGTTTTGGCGCACACTCTAAATGCAAAAAACAGACTTTAGTCATCAGTTTTTATTTATCAACCATCGACCTTTTTTGTGATTCCAACATTTCCAACTGAAAATTAGGATCTTTTGCCATTGATACAATTTGTTTGCACAAAATGCAACAAACTATTAAAAACTTAGAAATCAACTATGAGATTCAGTGTTTTAAAAGTTATTACGTATAATGAACGTGATATTCTTAAATTAAAACAAATTCAGAGCCATCTAAATTGAGTGATAAAGGAATAGTCTCGTAAAAACATTGAAGTGGATACATCAAAAAATCCTTTAACAGCTAATTAGGTAATGGCGTCTATGAGCTTGACAAAAAATGGCTATTTACATTAATTATTAAATTTTTGTCCCTGCCACCCGCTCGCATGGGCTTATAGGCTGGTCTGATGTTTAAATACTTCTCGCTGCTTAATTTGAGTGTGAGCTACCGATCTGTTGTACGTGAATTGTGAGTCTGACATTGACAAGCAAATCGACAAAATGACATGTTTGCGAGTGAAACCTGTTGTAATAGTGCAATGCTAACAATTTTCCTATTGCTGTATAGAATTTTATAGTATAAATCCAACATGCATGATAAATATTTATCTTAAAGTTGTTTTTCTATGGGAAGCATTTTATTTATTTATTGTACTATTTCACCCATCTAATTATTACGTTTCGTTGCTACTGTAATTTCCTCTATCTCTACCCATCATTTCTTTCAGTCGGACTAAAAACGTGGATCCAGAAAACCACTAACTGGTAGTTTTGGCGGTTCCGGGATTAGTGGGAAACGCTGATGTGGCGAAAAGGAAATTTGCAATGCTCTATTTTCCCTTTTGCTCGAAAATTAATCCTTCAATTATGAAATGGAAATTGAGTTGGAGTGGAGCTAGATACGAAGTTTTAGAAAAATGGTATAAAAACCGGATAGCAATAAAAACTAACTTTTGTTAAAAACATAATACTGACGATGATAACATCGGTCAGTGGCATGTTACGATGATTTACCCTGTCTCTAGCCAACCACATATCGTGTGTATTCCAGTGTATTATTATAACTGCACTTAACCCAGGATCAATAAAAAATCCTTGACAACCATCACCCAAAACATTTCTCTTCGTTCCTTGGCAGCGGCCAACGTACGGCTTTCCTTTCCCATCGTGTGTCAAAAACTAACAAAAATGTGTACTTACTTTTATACTGTTCAGTTTGTTACATTGTAAGTAAACATGTACAAGGAAAAGAAATAAAAATGCCATATCTTGGAGCATAATAAGCATCTACTGTAGGCATTGCTATGAAGCCCGAGATTTTGTCTCTTTCAATGAAATGTCATATAACCTGTCCGCATCGATTAGTAGTCAGTGAGTATAATGGCATTTCGTCAACAATGTCCTTTTGACAGGTTTTGGGGAAGCATGCTTCCTGTAAAAACAAGACTCAAAAAAGTAGTCTGTAGAATGAGTAAGTAGAAATATAGAGTTAGATTGGCTCATTCTTCTTGTTAGCTTGTGTGCAATTAGTTGATACTGTAGTAGAAATATGTCACCTCCGATTATTAGTCCATATAAAAAGTGGTTCGCCGTCAAGAGAATTATCCAAACATTTATCGGTGGTCCAAAGTTGGTTGCATCCTTTTGGATCATTTTCTTTCAAACGGTCATTTATCTCACTCCCGCTGTCATTTTGTGCGTGGTAAATGTTGTCGAGTGTCATTACCTCAGTTGGGAGTCGAAGGCGATTTTGACGGGTGTGGGAATCCTCTTGACAGACGTGACACTCACTTTCCTCATTTGGATACTGAAACAGAGAAAGGAGACCAACATATCCCCTGAGCAAATTGACAGCATTAGGGATGCAAGTCCAGATAATTCAAATACATCCGCAGCACTCTTCGACGAGGAGGAGTCGGTAAGTTTACCATAATTGATTGTATGCTATCGTGTGATAAGCTTTCACCACGATGAATATATACATACTAAGCTCGTATTGAATGGGAACGAATCCCATAATGGACTTTTTAATGATCACTGTCATTTGTGCAGGTTCCTGAGGATGGTGCGTTGAAGCGTTCCACGTGGAGATTTATCGCCTCAAATGTGAACATGACTATGTGCCACTTTTGTGCTGTGCTTGCATCAGCAATCAGCGCTGTTTTCTGTGTCGCCATCCTAGCTGACCAAGTACGCTAATCTATTATTCAGTAACAATCTATCTTCTAGTTTTGTGAATGAGCTTCTTCCTAGAGATTCCGGAAGCTTTTTGGAGATGATATTTTTCAATAATGTCTTGTCCCGTAACATATTATAATCTCTGTTTATTTTCCTTTCTCAGTCTGTTCATCCAGTTCTCAAGGGATTCGTCATTTTCACCTTATGCAATGCACGGTACAGCTCAGTGATTAATGCTCCACCAGAAGTTGGCACGTTTGATCCCGTGAAGCGACGTCATCTCTTCTACAGACCGTTTTACGTATCAATTTGGGCTTCCATATATTTCGCCATGATGATGTAAGACGAAGAAATTCAATTTTCTTTAGCCAATAAATATGTTGGCTCACCCATATTTCTTGAAAGGACTACAAAACTGCATATAAATTTGCATGGCTTTTGGTATGACATAATTTTTTAGTGTCAAGGACGTCAGTACTAGTGTTGATGACAATAGTGGGAGAGGAGTCGAGTCAAGAGCTGATACTCTCCAACAATTTACAACAGAGCGTGCTATTGCTGAGCTCAGTGGCTTTGAAGATGGGCCATCACCAGAGGCCACACAACAAGAGATGCCATTACCATCATCAACAACATCATGCTCATCATATTTTGCACTTGTGTTGTCAGTATTGCCCCTGATTTGGCTCACTGGCATACTTCCACCGCTGGATGCTTTGTTCCCATGGCTTTTGGAATTGGTATGTGTTTCCAATATATCAATTCTGGAGTGTAATTTTGAAAGATTGATATGGACGTGTTATTAGAATGAAAGTGTTTCATCATTCTGAAAAAAAATCCTTCTTTTCAATAAAAACCAGGTTTTGGGGGCATTCGGCAGCAAATCCATTGGCTACACTTACTTTGGAACTACAGTTAGCTTAGCATTTGCTCTCGTTGGTCCACTCGCCACTTTCATTCTTAGCCAGGAGCTGAAAGTCACGTTTCTCTTGGAATGCCTGTGTGGCTACCTAATAAGTTGTGATACGGGTATGAATAAGACAAAATTTTGTAAAGATGCACTTTCATCTACATCAAATAGTAGAAAGTAGTAAAGCATACGATTAAATACATGGTCAGGCGCATCTGCTCTTAAACAAGTGAATTTTAATGGTTTGCATAATCAATTTTCCCCTTCTTCTTTTATGAAAGGATCAATGCCAAAACTCAAAGCATCCCTTTGTGAGGACGTTCCAGCCAAGTATTTCCTCCAGCAGTTGATAAAGCCAGCTGTGACGATTCTTTGTTCACTGCTTAGTATTCTTGTTGTGGAGACAAGTGTATCTCACACTGGGACCACGCCAGATAGGGAGATATATTACCCGGTTTTTGCATCCCTCAGCATCTTCATCGTTCTGACGACGAAACTAGTTCAGATGTTTGATATAGCACATAGGAAGTCCTCGCACTCTCGCCTTTGTTTCTCCATCTTTAGCGTGTGGCATGGCCTTCTGACGGTGCTCCTCCACGTGTGGCTCACTCTGGAACTGACCACGTTGCATTTGGAAACAAGTGTTACGAAGTCTTGGGACACTGTCGTGCACTCGCTTCATCAGCTATTACCTTGCATATTGGCAATTCGGTTCTTTGCCTTGGCAGTTACAGAACCTCATAATACTTCAGTCAACATCCTTCTTACCTATTTGATCCAGCCGCTTGTCCTCTCTGAAGAGCACCGGGAGAAATTTATATTCGTTCTTTGCATCATTTCTTTAATTCATGACGTTGTCAAGAGATTTTTCCAATATCTCAGAATGATGATGATAGTTGCTTACGCGACATTTTCATCCACTTTGATTGAGAGAAAGTATATTGCAGGTAATGAATAAATACATGACTAATTAGGTAAAAAATTGCATCCATAAATAGTTTTTGGAAGTACAGGTTTTGACAATGACTATCAGAGATGTTCAAAGGATTTATTTTTATTTTTTGTTCTGTATTTAGGTGCTGTGATATTATCAGCGCCCGTATCTATCGCATCCCTGTTGATTGCGAGTGTTGTGAAAGGAATGACTTTGGTTCCAATGTTCACGCTACCGATTTTCACCCTCAGTTTCCCACGGCCTCATTCCTTCTGGAAGGGAATATGGTTTCTGAAAAGTTGCAGTCGCAATGAAACTCAAAAGATCATGCCGGTGGCAAGCACTGTGGACTGGACGTTGTATGCTGATGTTGCACCATTTCTCGTCTTGGCAATTGCTAAACGCAGCGAAGAGAACAAATCAGGTAACAGTTACATACCTTTGAGATGTACTCTTGGCTTGAGGGTTTTTCTTAATCATCTCATGGTTTAATTAAACGGTTTTGCAATTAAATATCTGCACTATAACTATCACGTTGTATATATCGTTTAAACATTCTTATTTAGCACGTTTTTATACGTCTGTATGGATAGTCATCGCTTGTTATTTTGAAATGAACAATGCAGACGAGTATAAAAGTTCTTAGTTAATCAGTAGAATACGTGTTTTATTTTTTCTATAATATCAAATACCAGCCTACCAAATCATGATTTAGATAATAGAATTTTTATCGCACTGGCATAACGCACAGATACTTACTATTAATGACTATTCTTCATAATGAAACTTTTAGCTGAGTTTTTGCTATTGAGTTTTGCTAATTATGAATTAAGAAAACTAAGAGGTGTAGGTATATCTATTTTACCTTGGAGGCATTACATTACCTATTTGGAATACAAAAATAAACTCCCAAATCGAATTTGTCGAGGTTGTGACTTATAACATGATATCGTATTTTTATTGGTTTTTATAGAACTAACACCCGGGTCTTGTTATATTGCGCGGTACGATGACAGACTTATTTTCATTCGAATTATCAGTTCCGGATGGAAATTTTTATACACTCAGGTGAAAGGTTTGGAGATTCAGGAACAAACGTCATGTCATCATCAGGTCGGTTGAATCCTCAGATGCATTTTTCATTGCTTTCTATCGGTGGTGGATGTTTTTCTTTTTAAGCAACTAATTATATTTTATGTAGGAGGCGGCATGGATGGATGAGATGTTTGATAAGTACCTTCACTCATGTACATCATGTTTTAAGAGATTCTACACATATCCCATGGCTCTTATAAATTCTTTACAGCCACAGTTTTGCTTAAGTGTTCCTTCTTACTCCGAGTCAAAGTCTCAGCTCCCCAACTTTTTGAGCAAAACAGGGAAAATGATATTTAGAGATATGTTCTTTCGTGCCTTTTCGTTTTTATGGATCAAAGGGAATCCAGCATTTCAAGGTGAATCCTATCGACGCCCTATTGCAAGCGGTGTTCCTCTCACAAAAGCCATGACGAGAATGCAGGGGAAAATACTAGAGCGCTCCCATTCGACATTGAAGAATGGTCATTTTGGCACCACAAATCCCACAAGTAGTGTGGACAGGAACAGCTTTCAACTCGCTTCAGTTGGTTCTGACATGAATGGTAACCGTGCGCATTCAGTTATAATGGAGTCACAAGAGAGTATAAGCAGTAATGGATCACATCGTGGAGCAAGTGCTCCAATGAGACAACATCCACAATTACGAGATGTATCCGCAACTAATTGGCAGGGATCTGTAAGTTATCCTCTAATTCCTGGTCTTCCAAATATGACTGTAGAGGAGTCAGAACTTGAGAGCTTACCCGTTTCACTCAACAACTGTACAAATGAAAATATGGAACCAAACAAGGAAATTACAAACGCAACAATTTCCCCTCCAAGTGTCCTTAATCGGAGGAATGGCATTTCGTGGGATGGGCTTCCTCAATTCTGGATGAAGCAGTGTGTGGGCGATGCTATTCCACACAACGCTGTCAAGGCCAGAGTTGAGAAGCTCTGTTGGAAAGCATGGGAGATTGCTTTTGGTACTTTTGATGGTGAGCGAGACCAGATTCAATTAATTTACCAATTTGCAATCAACGTCATACACAGAATGTTGTCGAGTGTAAAGCAAAATAAGTATTCCGCAAATAATTTTTGGTTTTGCATACATTTGTGTGGTAGATCTATATGAGGTTGACATGGCAAGATTTTATCGGCGTGAATTCGCTAGGAACATGAGGGCAGCAATGGTTCATGAGAAGCCCGATTTTGAAGATCTTGCTGTGAGAGCTTTCAGGTAAGAATGCTTGTCATAAACTTTGTTACATGGCGACTGTGACTGTGAGCAGTATGGAGCTGTAAAACAAAATCATAGCAAATTGGTGTAGAGCAGAAAATAATGAGTGGCTGTTGTAACATTTCAGGTATGCAACGAAATTGACGCTCGATGAAATCTATGCCAGTGGGATAGATATCGATGACTCATTTACAAATACCGTGTCTACGGCCTCAAATTATAGTTTAGAAATACCTGAGAATACTTCAATAACGACACGAAGTGAAGAAGATGAACAAGGGATATTCCTCCAATTATCTAGCTTTGAAAAGACATTCCGATTTTGTGCATACGATGAGATTCCATATTGGATGAGTGACAAGGCTAAACATATCGTATCAATTTCAGCCGACGGGGATAAAAATACTTTGCGGATATTCAATCATCAGAGTGAAGGAGTTGAGTTTTCCGTTGGAGAGTTGAGCAGGTATTGTGTTGAGGGAATTTGGTCAAGTCTGAATACCGAGCTTTTGTACCTAACGTCGGATGACGATGAAAGATATTCAATCCAGGTAAGCTAAGAATTTCCTCTTGTCTGGTGTATTTTATTATCTATTAAAAAAATCTTATGTTTTTTTCTCGGTTGACGTTTACAGCACAGCAAGTACCTTCTACGAAACATTTGCGCACAAAGCGCACAAACTTTGGGTTACCCCGTGTACGAGGCTGCGTTCCGGGTCAATTTGTTTGATTTTTCATTGGAACAGTTGTCAAGTTGACTGGAAGGAAACAAATTCGTAATTAGTGTCATGATTATTATATACATACATTCATCATAAGATTATGCTTTGTTGCGTGTCATATTATTTCAATGGAAGATATTATTACAATAAAAGACAACACTAATGTCAAATATTGATTCTCTAGCTGTTCTGGTTACAGGATTCGTTCAATCATTAATTTTTTCCATAAAAATAATACAGATTTCTCCATGAATAATTTGGCATGAAATATGAACTCAGAACTACGAAACTGTCAAATTGGCAATTGTACGGACTATTTTTCTCGGTGCATAGTTGGATTTATATACAGATCATAATCATTCAATCAATTAGTAAAGCCTAATCAATTAAATAAATGCTTATGAGGTACATCACCTGGAGGAAAAATCAGACGCTTGGGAAGCTGGGCACGGTCAATGAGAATTGGCGTGACTAGCGGATAAGGCGGATCTTACATTGTATGTAGGTTACGGTTACTTTATTGCTTACTTTACCAATGTCTTGCTTAAAAACTATTTCGTTATCCCCTGTTTAAAGAGCCAAGAAACTCTAAATGTGGGTAATTTTATACGATTCTACGATACTTCATATCTTTCCTTATTACTTTGTCATTATATTTTTCTGCGCTGAATGACTATAAAAACAATACGTATCCCATCTTGTGCTTAGTCGATTTTCCCAGACACTCTGACAATATCCTCAAAAAATCCAATTTTGTTAAGTGAGTTTCTATTGAGCAGCATCCCAGCATAGGTTTTCCCTCACTCCGATGAAAATGCATTTTCATCGACAAGATACTTCCCGGAAGTTAATAAAACTTGCAATCCTGCTTTTTATTACAACCGTCATTTTCTGTCAGGTAGTTTGACCATTTGATAAAGATTATTTTAAAGCATTGATTACGATCTACATGCAACTTTCACAAGCAAACTATTTTCTGACGTTGGATTTTACAAAGGAAACGAATGGAACTTCTAGCACCCATCTCGAAGCCGTGGGGAAGAAAGTTCAGCCGGCAGCTGAAATAGTTTCATCAGTTTCATCTGAGACAAAGAAACATGCTCCTGCACCAGAGATAAAGTAAAATTAGAATATAATTGGCATTAATTATTAATTAGATATATATTTTAGGGAAGTAATACTTGAAAAATTGATGACATTTTTTTTTGCATTTGCGAAGGAATAAATCTAAAAAGTTGGGCCCGGAAGGCAGGAGTGCAATGTATCATGCAAAGATTGGTCGTCGCCCAGCGAACTACGTCCGCAAAGTAGGGAAATATACGTATGCATAATTGACGTTGCAAATATATAGATTGTATTATAACTTATTATGTTCATGAGCAATGCGACTGGGAAAATAAAGCAAAATATACTTCAGAGTTTCTTATACATCTCTTTTTATTATTCACATTTAGTCAGTACATTATATATAGATATTTATATTAGTTATTTTGTACAATTATTTTTAGTTTCACGAACACAGACCTGGTAGAAGCATAAAATAACGTATGTAAAATATTTATAACAAAACGGTTAAATTTCTTGATAAATTTCACTAAAAATTTTCAAGTACAAATATATTAATCGAACACACTAAACAAGAACAGAGTCAATAGCAAGAATGAGCAAATTATTACTTTCAATCAAATCAATATTTAAGAAAGACAGAACAAAGATATCTATGAATATTCGGTTTGAATAGCATTTTAAATCACGTTGTCATATTCGTTGGAAGATTTTAGGTTTAATGGAAACTTATTCGTCAATTCAACATCTTTACATCTACAACACAACTATGTTTGTGATTACCAGAGCTACAGCAATGCATTTAAAGATATCGTCACAATGCAATATAATAAAATATAGGTATGTGTAAAGCTTGTTGATGACGACCACACGCGCAGCACAAAACCGTTCTCACTGTAACCAATTGAGTGCTGCTGAGGATGCAACTAATTTCTTCAAAAGTGTAAGTGCAGGTAGCAATAATAATTCTGTCTCAACAGTTATCATCAGTGATGGTTGTACAGAAGCCATTAAAATCATTATTGCCAGTCGTCATACCTGTACTTCTATTTTAAAATCTATGCAGATCATGTATCCTAATAATTTACATCGTAATATAACATGAAATAGTGTATAAACACAAACTTGTCCTTAGCTTACATCGAGTGTTTTTTTCGTATTTTACTTCATAAAATTACTCTAACTTACCATTAGTGTTTTTTATGCTGATTCATTAATTGCCTAAAATACATGAGTAGTCTACAAGTGCGGACATGGAAAATCTTCAGGTATCAGCCTACATCTCTCGCTTTAAAAACTTTTTTTTATTACCCGAAAGCTCTTGGATGTATCAAATATAGTATTTCTTTCTCTGATCAAAACTTATCATGATGTTGTTGTTGTAGCTTATTTGTAAGTAAATGTTCAATCATAACTTTTTCTTCCCTTTTTACAAGCGATTATCGTATGGATTATCAATGGTATCTGTTCCTATGTATATAATCATTATAATATGCTTTTTACTGTTTATCTTATCATTGTTCCTAAAAAAGTTTGCCTACTTCTATTTCGATCGATGCATTTTAACTTGATATTATAAAACCAACTGCTTGACAAGAAAATCTTTAAAATGCTTTTGTACCTGACAGATCTCCGTTGAAGCATAATTGTAAACTTATACAATATTTTTTCTCGAAAAGATGCGCATTTTATGAATAACGGTACAAAGTGTGATACATTTAAACGTTCAGGATAAAAAGAACAAAATTGAAATTTCAATTGGGGTTTGACTGAGTATTTCGATTACTATCATGTTCATGAAGTTTCACAAATCATTCAGTATCTGCAAATACGCTTTTCCTTCATTCATAAACGGCGGTTCTAAGGTTCTATACTTTATCAGTTAAGTACTGACTCACCTTCTTAATATTATGTCTAAAGTAATGTTCTTAATGGCAATGCATTGATGATTGAAGTATGTGTATTGTGAGTAAAAAATTCTCCTTACAGCCCCTGCCGGTATTTAATTTAAAAAATTGGAAAGTCATTGTGTATTTATATTTATAAGGGCCTAAAATAGCAAAATGTTACGAGTGGAATCAAGCCACTCGTAACTGACTTGTGATTTCATGGAAATACATTTTCTGCGTGATATTCAATACGTTTTTTAAACATTTCCTAGAGAAGCAACCGATTCAGCTTTTCAAAAATGCTGTGCGTCGAATGAGATGCATTTGTTTCAGTCAGTTCTTCCCATCACTTACCTCTTGAAATTGATATTCAAATAAAGTGAAAACACATTCGTGCCGTTTTGTCTCTAATGCACAGCAGCTTTTAAAGTGAATAAAAGGATTTATAATATTTAATACAATAATGTACTCGACTGCCTCAAGGAACTTTATTTTTAAAGGATAACAAATAACTGTAAAGAGTAAAAATTATTTTTTTGTTTATGATGATTACATCGCATCGTACAAGTGTATACTACTAATAGTAATATGTATATTATTAAGTATTTTTGGTTGTTACAGCAACCGATACCAACTACATAGGATAAAGTTTAAGTAGCATGTATAAAATTACGTCGGACATAAATAGTACACAATAGTAAAAAACGTAAGAAAAGTTGGAATTATGAAGAGTTACCACAATTCTTTTTAAATGCTTTGGACAGTTCAGTTTTGTTGTCAGTAGAAGAAACGAAGTACGATTGTATGGATTCTTAACATTATAAACTGTTAACATTTTACTTCACCGAGAAGGGAGGTGGCTGCACTACAGCGATAATCCAAAAAACTCTTTGTCTTGGCTCACATGGTTGCTGCTCACCCTGAGATAATCGGTGGAATTAAATTTTTGCGTGTTAAAAATAAGCTCTACAGCCATATCTAACTAAACTTCTAACAAGTTAAACTTATATTGCTGTGATGAACATTTACACATAACTGAGTTTTCCATTTCATAATTAACATTACGCTTGTAACATTATGCATTAAAAATCTACGAAACAACTGTTGCATTGCTATTTGGATAGAGGTTGTGCGCTTCCTTAGCGAAACTTGGAAATTAAAGGTTTTATCAGACAGTGGAAACACAACAAAAAGTTTTCTCTTAAACCTTAAAACTCATAGGATAAGAGCATTGTGAAATAGGGTTGAGCAAAACAGATTTGACACGTAAAAATGGGAGGAACATGGCGTTATTTCAGTTTTCCCACAAAATTTTAACTATAAGTAACATATAAATATTTGGTTACAACAATACAAAGAAACTATTCTAAAAATGTGATTTCGTTAGCTTACTTTCGTTATTATTTCACTTACATTTATCCTAATCATATATGTACAAATTCGACTACATGTTTATCAAGCTGACTAATGTTGAGTCGAGTATGTGTAATGATTTGAAATGAAATGTAAGAGAAACGTTCATTGACGATATTTTAAATAACTGGTAATAAATATCACAGGACGCAGCAGTGTGAAAAATTGTCATATAAATCGTTATATGCATGGAATTAGCCTGTTTTTGCACAGCGCGCATAAAAATAACAACTAACATAATATTACGTGTATAGTGTAGGGATTCATCGTAATAACTATAATTACACAACTGGATCTCCAGAGGTGTCTACAGTTTCCATGCCCTCTGGAGGAATCCGGCCATTTCCGTTGTGAATGATGACTCCATTAACGTGACCGTTTGGAGCTGTAGTAGTGATTTGACTTGCTAGAAAGGATTCGATGCTCGGAGGAGGGAGAAGAGGAGATGGACTAGTTGGCGTGGGAATAGTCCCGCCGTTACTCTGACTAACCATTGACTCGACACAACGATACAATAGCAAAAAGTCCTCCTGAAATCCAATAAAAATTCCATTGAGCCATGTTTGTTAGCGTCACATGCATTGAATGATTATAAAGTTTAAGAATGAGTCAATTACCGGTGTCTTCCAAACACCTGGGCGCTGTTCATGGTAAAGCTTTGCATACATATAAATATCGGCATGATTTTCGTAGTGAATTTGTTTCATACACGTCGTCAGACAGCAAAATGTGGCAGCTTCTGTCCCGCCAAATCTGTAATTTTTAATCAAATGAATGCAATTATACATATAGCATTTACCGAACAAAATAGAATTTTTGAGAATTTTGCTTACCTGTCAACAACTGCAACAGGTCCTAAATGAGATTCTCTCGTACAATCTTGAACATGATTAACAAGTTCGAGAACGGATGAAATTGGAGGAGGGATAGAGTGAGGCCACATTGGACAATGGACCATTTTTACAGTTAGATCGTAATCATCCTGCAGAGATTGGAGTGAAAAGTCTCTGCAAATAAATCCATTATTTTCCGTTTCGTGCTGGTTGTTCACCCTAAATGTATCGTAATCTTGGCCTTCCTGAGATGATGGCCAAAACGTAGGATACTCTTGATCATCCATTGCCGTGAGAAGCACGACAGTTTGCACATTGTGATCCCACAACATTTGCCAGAATTCTGCAATTGTACTATCAAGTGGATGTTGCGTAATAATGAACTCTTGAAGTCTTCGGAACCCTAAAAATTAGTAATCCATGCTTAAGTTGCTATCCATATATTTATGCTGTTAAGTTTAATAGAGTATAAATTAACTAATTACCAGGAACAAACGTTGCATTAATATATTCGCTTCCTTCGACACCTGGTTTTGGAGTGATTGAAACCCTGTATGCATCCGTGCAGACATTATCAATGTTTCTGTTCTTGCCTAGATTGCATGCTTTGAGTGCGGCTGATTGATGAAAGTCCTTTGGCGAAAACTGTGTTACGAGCTGTTGCGAAATAAATCATTTTAAAAGAAAATTATTACAAGTTAAACTGAAACCAATCAAGATTTATACGGTATCGAAGTATCGAATCCAGTGTGGTAAGTTACCTTGTACTGTCGTTCCAGAAGACAAGACACTTCAGATTTTTCATCTGCATAGCTACCAGATAAAAGACTATGAATGTATCTTGATAAATACGCAACGTTCACGTTTGTTTCTCCGCTGAAACATAAGAGTGTAGTAAAAATTACAAGTAATGTATTTTTTAATGTTGTCCATGTGTTATTGATTTGAGGATTCAGCTATATGTTGTTTACCTCTCAATAGCTTCCAACATGGCGTCGTGAATGAAAATATACTGCTCTTCAGTCTGCACTAAAAAGTTTCTCTGCTTTCGAATGTGATTAAGGAATCCATAAATATTTAGATCTCCCCTGGCTCGAATTTGACGCAACATGGCATCCAAAACAATGTAAGTTCCTGTCCTACCAACTCCCGCGCTGTAAGTGTATTTTTAAGAATTTAATATAAAATTGGTGTCACTTTAAGAAATGTGTATAAGAAAACTTCCATGAGTGAATGAACACTGGTGCATAAATATTATGATAACAAACCTGCAATGCACGATTATGGGACCAGCGTCTGGTGGATTTGCAGCAGATGACTTTTTAACAAAACTCAAAACGGGCAGTGGATGACTGGGTGTACCATGATCTGGCCAGTTTGTGTAATGATAATGATACACCGTTCTCTCACAAACTGTCTGCTTCTTTTTCTTTAGCTGTGTTCCAGAAACGGGCTGATTATTACGATGTGCGTAATGATTGGTAAAAACATGATGTCAAAATGAAAAGCAAACAAACAAAATTGATCAAAATTAAGTTTTAACGGCAACATAACTCAAGTAAACATATGTATGTAATGTAAGCAAACCAAAATTACTTTCAAGTAAGCAACTATAATAATATATGAATTGGATAGTATTGAATAAAAAGTTATTTTAGTTTACCTTAAGATGTTTCAGCAAGAAAGTCCTAACAGTATAGGTTGACAAAATATCTTCTTTAAGCAGTCTAACTTGAATGACTCCATATGTTTCTATGCCTTCTTTCGGCCAGTACATGTCACATTTTTTCTGAAAACAAAAACATTGCATTGTTCATAAATAAACTGACAAAGATCAATAAGCATATCATAAGTTTCGAAGAAAGTTATATATTTGCGAGGTACATAACATGACTTTCAAATATTACAATTAAACTTACTCGTCCTCTTTCCACTAAATTCGTAATCATGACTATAATGTGAACATTGTGCTCCCACACCATTCTCCAGAAGCTATCAAATGTTGAAGGAAGTGGACCTTGTGTGCCAATATAAGCTTGAGGCTTACGAAATCCATCGATGTAATTTGCATTGACATAGTCAACGCATTTCTTCTGTCCTGGCATTGGTTGCAGTCTGACTCTTGTATGATCATCTTGAGGGAAAAAGAGTATCATGACAAGTTATTAATTAAATATAGATAGCGTTTTATCAAACTTCTTTCCTCTTTCCAATTCAGCAAATCGTACGAATTCAAGTCATGTTCAATGAGCTCACTACTGGGCAATATGACTCACCACTGACGGTAAAGTCTTAAAGAGATTAGCATAAGAATAAGTCAGTTTAACTTACATGCTACAATGTTCAAGTAGCGATTCTTTTGCTTGTTTTCTGGATGCTGGGAGTGCTCTGATGCAAATTCTTCTTGAACAGACGCAGATTGAATGAGTTCATATTCCTTTGAAAAACCAATATCTCCATCCGCATGCAGTTCACTAACATGTTTGGGAAAGATATGTGCAGGAATGGCACGCTTTAGCTCGTCGGAAGAATCCCCTTCCCATCCTGTGCCGCCAAGGAGTGGTGGAATACGAGGAGGATCGTCCAGGTAATAATATGCTCCTTGAAAGCATCGTCTTGGAAGCAAAATAGATAAGATACAAATCAATGGATCGTTCAGATGAATAATATAAAAATATGAATAATGGAATTTCATGAAACAAACATGTACCTCCAAACCAAGACTGCGATGAGAATAAGCAGAACACCGAATGAAACACAAACAGTTGCAGCAACCATCGCTGGTGTAAACTCGTGTGCAGTCCTCTTCGAAGTTCGGATTTGTACTTTTTCACAATTCGGCTTCATCAGAATTTTACGCGAGTCAGAAAATTGACCTTTGTAAACTTTTTCTGGCTCTTTGACGCTCCTTGTTCCTCCTCGAACGCGTACCTCATACATCATGTTTGTCGTCATGTTTGGCAAAACATGCTGTTCATACAAAAGATAGAGCAAGCGATAAGAAATCTAAGAAATTTGGATTTGATAAATATTTCGAGAGAAATCTATGCGATAGTATTAGCATCAACATACATATTGTTCATTGGCCTCTGAATTTGCCGATATTGTAATTTCCTCAAATTCTGTCCATTCTTCACTTCGATAGTCCACATAAAAGAAATCAATGGTGTTGTAGAACTTTGTCGGGCGCTGCCAAGCAATGAACAAGGCGTCCTCTGCAAGACATGATACGTTCACAATTCTTGGAGGACTTGGCCCTCGCACATCCGTTTTCACAACAATTGGATCAGACGATTCGCCTTCATTTTTCCAAGTGAAGGGTTTCACCCACACTTTGTACTCCGTGAATGCCTCTGTAATTCATTTAAAAAGTGCATTTGTTGATAAACTCAATTCCACATCGCTCAGCAGCTTACATAACTCATTTTAATAGCGAAGTCATAAAAATAAGATTTATATTCCAAATGTCACTCTTTTCATTACCTAGTTCACTTAATGCAAACTTCATGTGTTCCAATGGCTGCTTCACTGTCTGTACTTCTGTAAAATTTCTCCACATGTAGTATATCCTGTAACCGTCAATTTTTCCATTCGGCTTGGCTGGTTCTTGCCAAGATAATTCCATCATGGAGTCCGTAACCCAAGTAACGCTCACATTTCGTGGCTTTTCCGGAACTAAAAAATCCATCCAAAAACATATTTCTTAAATTCGTATTCAATTAATGGTTATGTTATTAATATTCAGTAAACACATACATCAGTCAACAGTATCATCACATTCAGCTACCCCCAATAAATCAACCGTCTTGCACATTAACAAGAGAAGTTAAAACTTTTTTTGGCCACTCAAAGTGCCATTTTGCTTTTAAGATTCTTAACGAAAATCTTTATACAGGATTATCAGATCATAATTGCATATTATGTATCTTACGGATAGCATGAAATTTTAAGCCTGCGTTGCATGTATTTTTATACCACTAAAGTCCGTATGCAAATACGGCTTATATAATATTATCATCAACACATTTCATTCAGAAATAGCTAAAACAGCCAACAACAATGAATGAATGTGTAAAGGCATTTATGATATTTACATTACATATAGGGCATATGAATAACACATGTAAGAATTTTTACGCTTGTCTGCTGAATGAATGATGAGAACCAGGGGTAGTGAGTTCGTACAAATATAGCCAATGTTTTTAACAAACATCTATTTATCCACATAGAATACAAAATAAGGTATCATTATTTGTTACGGTGAAATAAGTACGCTTGTAAAATTGTTAAAATAAACAGGAGTATCGACGTAATAAGACTTATCAAAATCAATTAGGTTGGTTTTGTGAATGGGGTAATATGCAACTACTTGATAGTTTTTGAGATTATCAATGAAGAAAATGTGAAAGGCCCTCATAAATTGGATGCATACATTACTTTGGACTTGTTAAGTATCATGCTGAAGATTCAAGTCTTACTCTACCGTAAAAATAGTGCATTACGATATTATCAGTGAGAGGTATTCAGAGTCATTCCTTCCTTGACCTGAAATTTCATGGGTTTAATTTTATGCATCAATATTACGACTTCAAAAGTCAACAATTGGTAGTTGTTAAACTTTCAAAAATAAATGGTGATGATGCCATTTGCAGGTTGTTGCTCAGAAAAGAGTATCTTAAATTAGCATTAAGCATAGCACTCATTTCCTGCGAAGTTCAAAATCTTTATAACTTCATGAGCAAATACTATTAAATTAACTGGTATTGCGATTGCGACTGTCAGTAACTACTTGTTTAGAGAATTCACTATAAAATTCAGTTTCATTATCAGCAAATCCTACACATTAATACTTATAGTTATAATGTGATTCCAGTTATATGCACTAATCTAATTCCAAAACATGCAATTGGGTATAATCGCCAAGAACCAACATGCTTATTATATAATATCAACTATAATACTTCAATATTCTAATGTCCAGTGCAGCATTGCATGATGTATGGTTTGTAACATGTTTTAACAGTATGAGAATGTGTTAAGAAAAGAAACAGCTTATGAATCATGAAACTGTTCAGCTTCAGATTTGCCATCAAATTTGCTTAATGAAATAATTGATCATATTACTGTAATAATCTTGATCCGTCGTGGTTGCATTATTCTCGTATCTACGTGGCTCCTGATAATCTCCGTTGTCTCCAGTATCTACTCCTTCGTAGTATCCCTCCCCCTCCTCGTCTCTAGGCAAATTAGCGTTAGTATCCATGTAATTATCTCGATCCGGCAGTTTATTTACTGCGTCTTGATGAATCTCTTCGTGAATGTCGTCAGTTGTCAAGAAAAACTTTGTTGATTTATCTGGACCATCTGTCATGTCCCCTGAAGTTGATGCAAGGAAAGGATATTCAGGATCCTGTATATCAGCAATATCAGCAGACATCTTGCCATGGCGAGTTTTAGCAGACGTTGGCGTTGCTTCAGCCATGCCAATTCCTTGTTGGAAGTGTCCTGCGATGATGAGTGAAATCAGCAGCAGTACAATTTGAGTCGACATTTTTGCATGCGGAAGTAGCAGCGGTTTTTCCTTAAACGGAGCACTCCTACTACCGCAGCCACCTTGATTATTGTTATTATTCAGTCCAATATTTCGACGCTGACGATCATCATCATGACAACGCTGATGACAAAGGATGGAATGGGAAGTGTCACTTTTCTTCCTCCTCCCTAGCATTATGGCGACTGCATCAGATCTGAATAATGTGTCTTCTTTGTATTGTTCTCCTCGCTCTGCTGATGAAAGTGAAGCTGTGACGGATGACAGCAGTGGCGTTTTGGCATGACCGCTATTATTATAGTCATCAATTACATCCTCGTCGTGCTCACCGTCGTCGCCAGCGAGCAAGCATCTACTGTTGAAACTCAGTTCGTCATAACCGTAACTCCTGCAATTATCATGACTACTTTTCCTATTACGACTACTAATACTATTCCGACTAACGAAGTTGACTTTCATTGTTTCTTGCTGCATTTGCTGATTAACTATTTTGAAATCCGTTCAAAAGCAGCATTTTGCTATGCCTACATTTGACACGCTGCGTTTCATTCTACTAATGATTATGTATGGATTCGAGACTAAAATTTTGGCCTTTCTTGTACAGTTGTTGGTCGTTGTCCTCCGTTTAATTTTAGAAAACCACAATAACGCTGCTGCTTAGCTGTAGCTATTTAGCTCATTAATGGAACTAGTACAATAACAATAGAGTAAACTGTAACGAGATTCTTTGGTTCATTTGAGTTGCTTCACTAAAATCTCTGATCATTGAATATTTTTAACTGTTTAGCTCAAAACACTTTTTGTACTTAACAGATACTTTGATGTTGGTCACGGTGGCTATTGCCGAGAGGTGTTCAGCTGATTGAGTAAATTTAAAGTATGATGAGCATGCCATTTTAGCTTAAGCATATGCATTGAAGCACCGTTTACACTTGTAATTTCAAAACCTATCAGTCAGTAAAGATTTATAGCCAGTTTACATGGATAAATGACAAATCTGATTGAAGTAGGAGGTGGCGTCAAGCGTCAGGCTTAGTAATTGAATTCCAGTTAACAAGATTATAGCTGTAACGATTGGTCCATTCTTTCTTCAGTAGGCGATAATCGGATCGACTCGACGTAAACGTGTTATAAAGGCAGACTGCACAATCATATTCATCCGCCTTTCTTCTGTCAGTTATCCATAAAGAACTCCTATTTCAATTGCAGACTTTAATCGTCAATAGTTCACTTGCAAATAAGCAATATAGCTCCCACACACACTCTCTGACAACTATACACTCTGCTGACTAGAGTCTATCTAACCATCGACTATAGAGACGACAGAAAAATAATCCATGCATAAAAAAACAGCCACAACGAGTGTGAATAAGCTTCGCCACAATTAAAGGAAATGGTGTTAAAGAAATTCCCAAAATCCTCTCTCAAGCGATTCGCATGGCTGTTCCAATTTCTCGCGTCGTCATTTAACTTGTCAATTTAAAGACTGCGACTAATCATCTACCACGTCCATTTTTAACAAGCACTCTGCACCACTCTCTCAATCAGAACAAACCCACAAAACACAAAAAGTAGTCTAGATTGAAATGCAATGCAAAAGCTGAGCTTTAGACGAGAGATGGATCATCCCTACACGCACACAATCAATAAATCGTTCACTCTCACTATTAACCATGTAGACTAAAAGGCTTTCCCTCAAAGGAACACTTCCTTTCAAGAAGAAAAAGTGAAAATGTGTATCCGACCAATCCTAGTAGTAGAAGTACCACCGTCTCTCCGAAGATTTACAAAAAATTTTATGCTCAAAAAGCGTGCGTATAATAAGCCATATATTTATTGTCACTGTTTTTTTCATGAGCAGTGTAAACACAACGAAACCAACTGAATGAAATGCAGCAGAAGGAAATCGAATCTAGAGAGAGAGGTGACAAAATTGCAAAAAGGGTTATAACTTTAAAGGCAGTGTCCTCTCAGATCTATTCTCCCTTGTTTACTTTTCAGCCAGAAGAAGAAAGCACACAAGACAATCTGATCATCATCACATATCACCGTCCTCTCGTCGTCACCATCACCATTTCACGAGCATAGCACCAGCACCACTACTACTTCTCCTTGCTAGTCGATTATGTCACTAGGAAACCACCGAAAGTTGTTGGGTGTTGGGATGTGCAATGTAACGTCTTTAGAGTCTCTGTGTACACACCAAAAACTGCATCTCTCTCTTTCTGCCTGTCTGTCTCCCCTTTTTTCCTACATCTCGGCTGTGTAGCGAAGTGAACTCCAACAACTCCAGCAGTGTGATAGCAACATGATCAGCAGTTCTCTGCGTAAACTCACAAAACTACTGCACACAGCGAGAGAGCATGCAGCACTGTAGCAGAAATACTGGTGGTGGTGGAAGGAATTGCCAAAAAAAAGGAGAAGATGAAGAAGAGAGATGAATACAGAGACTAGTAGAGACTCAAGTAAAGTAAACACTCCTTCAAATGATATATACCTATTCTTATAATAAGCTGTTTAAAAACCTAACCAACCAGACCAGTCTTCTTCTCTTCCTTCTCGATTCTCTTCTATTGACAAAAACATAAGCTCTCTGAAAGTTTTTTTGCTTGTTGGTTGTGTGTAGATGATGTAGTCGTGTTTATTGTACAACAGCTCTCTTTTGTTCCTCTCTCCTATTTCCATGTGCGAGTGTAAAAAGCAGAGTTTTATTCTTTTGCTGCTGTAAATAATGCAAACCAAGAGGATACACAACACACACACCTTTTACACATGAAGAAGGATAATGATGTCTTGTAAATGAGAAGAGGTGACCAGAGAGAAGAAGAGTATGAAAATGTGGGAGAGCATCACAACGAAACCAGCATAAGAGCAGTGCCAGAGAGAACGCCTTTCTTGCTTAGAAACTTTTATAATCGCAATGGCACGATGATAAGAGGAGAGAGAGGGTAAAACTTCTTACTTTAGTGGTATTATACTGGCATGGCAGATGAGGCGGTTATGTATAATGTGATGCTATTTACTTTGCTGAAGTTATTTCAGTGGGATACCCTCACCCATGTTACTACTACTGCAGTAACATAAAATACTCTGTTTTATGCTGGTAGAGAGGTGCTCCTCTGCTTGCTGGTCTGGTATTTATTAGTGAGTAGGTAAATGGAAGTGGAGAGATGTTCATTCACAATCACAACAACTGATGCTGCTTCTCTTTGCAAAAGGGCTGGGTTTAAACATTGGATTTTAGTAGGGATGTATGTTATAATGAGTGATGATGATGACTCTTGAGCTGAACTTGAGCTCCTGTTTGTTGCCATTGCGAGGAGCCGTCATTTGCCATCATTATTGATCTTCTCTCTCGACTTTGTTTGCGAGAGTTTCAAGTTTCAAAACTAATTCAAGTAGTAATATTTTCATTGCATTTTAAAAACAAAAGAGATAAATATAGGAAGACGTCTTGTACATTTTCCCCTTAATATAATGCATAGCATGCCCTCTGCTTTAATGTCATTTTGCGTGTGTCTTGTCTATGCGCTGTTTTAGTACAATGACATAAGAGCTGGAATCGGTCTTTTAAAATGCTTAAATTGTTGTAGCAAGACGAAAAAAATTATAGTAATTAGGGTTGCAAGTCTGCTGGTGATGCTGGACTTTCATTTGGGTAATTGCGATGTTATCCTAGAAAATATAGTGAGGTAGAGCATAAAGGGGAGAAGAAATGGATAACTGACGTTTCTTGCAGATTTGCGTTTTTCGCAAGCATAGACACCGGAAAGATGACGATTGTCATGTCACGCAAAAAAATGTTTTTTTCATCAAAAACTTGATCTCTAGATATGCTGCAATATTTATTCAATTTTAATGGAAATAATTGTGTTATTCTTTTTTTATGAATTTTAACACGCAGGAGACAATCCTAAATAGTTTTGCTTCCCTACTGTTCTGTATTATTGGTATTTTTTTTCAGAAAGATGTCAAATTATTTAGCCGGTTTTGGGTCGGCCGTAACATGCATTCCCATAAAAAATATGCCTTGTTGACGATGAGTTGAAAATTTATGCAACATGATGATGCATGTGCGGTAATAGTAGAATATGTAATATTGATAGGTATAAATGCTATGCAACCTTCTTTTTTTTATTTGTTGAAACTTTTAATTTCGAAAAGTGAATGTCCATCTTTGATGAATGTTTTTCAAGGGACTATAAAATATTTTCGTGATATGCTGTTCCGATTCACATTTCTGCAACGATCTTCATCGACTCTATTGCATGTAGAGATATATAATTTGAAATTAATTACAAAACCTGAACACAATTCTCTGCTAAGTTTATCGTTTTATTGCTTAAAGGGCTAATGGAATATGAAAATAATGTTTAAAAAATTCAAGCAAACAAAGTCAAAAGCAAGCGGTAGTAAAGTTATGTTTGAAGTGAAAGGAGTAGATTTGAATTGGAATTGAATGGGAATGTGTTGGTAGGTACGACCAAAATATTACTTTGTATGCATTCACATGTAAAATATTTATATTTATGGTTCATACACATGTCGATGTCTTTCAAGCATGCAGATGCCATTAGGACAGTAAATCTTGCATTCATCAAGAAGGCAGAGAAACAAACAAAAAAAGCATCATGAAACCCCCATAGTATTACAGTTATGTATGTTGTTATATAGTCCCTTGGTATAATACAGAGTGAATAAAAATACCACTTATCCAAAAATATTTTTATGTTTGATGGGATGGTATTATGCATGTGACGGTGACAGTCGATATACAATGTTCCTTTCTTAGAGCAAGACTAAAAATTATTCAGCCGTCAGTCTGAAGGAGCCGTAGAGCCGTCTCTTGTGCGACAAAAATGTGGCTGGTTGGTAGCTGGTAGGGCACAAATATCAGAGGAAATGAAAAGCCAAGATACAAGAAAGTAAATAAGATAAAAGGAGCCTACGTGTGGTCATTGGTTGTTGGAAGTTGGGACAATGATGGTATTATGATGGGAATGAATAGCAAAGGGAAACATGTAGCAGATGTGTATGCATGTGCGTACGTAAGAAAGAAAATAGATTTTACTCTCAAGATTCTACAAAGATGAGAGTGAATGGTTTGAAGAAAATGAGGATATTTTTTCCTGGTGGTGGTAGCAAGCAATAGCGCATGTGGTGATGGACTGATGCTGTATTATATATTGGTTTAAGTTTAGTAAATGTTTTAACTGAAAGTGAATCAAAGGATGAGAGAGAATGAACTTTACGCACGCATACGATCAAGCATTGAAGTTTTGCTTTGAAAACTTTTTTTTTTACACAAAACAAGGCTGAGTGCAAAATAATAGAATGTGTAGTAATAAAATGATTAGCTTGAGTAGGCATGTGGTGGTGATGTGAAGGAACGACGAAGATGCACACAGTAACAGAAGGAAACGCGAGCATTACTTATTATTATGCATGCGTGCAAAAGATTTTGAATAGATATGATGATGACATGAGGAGATTTACTATACCTTCAATATTGTACACTACCTATTCGCACTCCTTTTTTGAAAATTTCTTTTAAAAAATGAATGATAAATATAAAGAAAACAAATGCGTACTCAAATTATAGGTAAAATCTTGGCGTGGAATCGGCAACATCATCATCAGTAAAACGTTATTACACAAACATAATGGGGAGGGTAAATTTAATGTGGTCAGACCTATTATCTATATTAAGAAGAGAGGGCTATATGTTGCATCCATTGGCTTTACTTTAAACGAAAATAATTTTTTTAAATGCATGTTTGCAAAAAAGGACCATTGCATTGTCGGAAGATTAAAGATGTTGCTAAGGAAAAATAACAGATTGTCTTGCAGTTATTGGAATTAGGTATTTCAACTGTCGTCATCCTCTTTTATCGCGATAAAAACTCAAAAGATGCTTCTAGTTTTTATTGCATGATCATACATGATGCGCAAACGCTAAAGATAATGTTGTAGGCTGGAGGAATGAGGTTGATTGTTGATTGTGTAATGCATGCATAAAAGGTGCATAGGTCGACCTCGTATGTACATAATAAGTATGAAAATGTGCTCAGCATTTTCTTCAAAATTAACTCGGAAGTGAGCCCATTCCTGCTAGAAATGGGATGAAGGAGACGACTTTTTGTCGCTTGATATTTCTGCTTGCCTATGCGTCTTGTTATATGCTTGGTGCGTGCGCATTTGACTTGAATAAAGTATGACGGACAAGAAGTAACATGATCTTCACATCTCCTATCCTGATTTTCTATCCTTGTATTTTTTCTTTAAGTGATTTATCTACCTACGCAGAAAAAAAAATTCTCACACATGAACGCATTCATGAATGAAGACGAAGCTATGCAAGCATCGGTGTTCTGAAAACTACGCAAAATATTGTTTTTAGGGAAATGTGTGTTTTTATGAATTTTCTTGGCCCTTTTGAAAATGGGTGATTTGTAGAGGAAATCCCAATTTTCATTCGCCACCAGCCTAAAAATATAAATGTCTAGTAGTTGTCCCAGCCCAGCTGAATCAACAATTTTTCAATAGCATTAACGCTGTAGCGCAACTGAAGAATGATGTTGCTAGTTGCCAGCGGCCCACACGTATTCACTTGGTCCTCTTCTTCCTTATATGACGAAGCTTTTTCCTTGTCCTTTTTCACACCAAGTCAACTTTATTTTCTTGTCTACACACTCAAACCTTTTTCTAAATTGATGATCGCAAGATTGCATATACATAAGTGAATGGCTGCAATTGTTATTTGTCTGAAAGATACGCAGGATACAAGATTAACACGACATTCTAAGCAAAACAAAAACCTTTACATCTAAAAATGCGTTTAATTAGGAAATTATTTGTCTTCTACTCTATTTCTGTTTTCTAACTTTTCTTTTCATCTGTTGAAGCTAATGTGCGTGTGTGCAAGTTTATATTTAAAATTTAACGACCTATTCATTCATAGTATTTGTTATTGCAAGCCCTCAATGATACTTTTTTGAAATAACGACAACGGCCTCGTAATGCATGCCACAAGAAAACCAAGCCACATCCTTCGTCATCCACCACAACAACTTATCACATGTACCTAAATTGCATGTGCGCACGTAAAACTGCGAGGGAGAGTGTGGAGTTGTGGAGTACAATAATAATAATATTATTAGCATCGTGGTGACTGGTGACAAGACATGAGGTTTGTGGTCTCACAAGACAGCCATCAATTTGCATGCCTACCTTATATGTTGTATGCAGTATCACTTTGTACACATTTTGTTATTTAGCCACCATCATCACGACAACAATCTTACAAGAGATTTGTTGCTCCACGCTTTTCCAATAACTTAAAAATAGCATTATGGGATGATTTGCTGGGAAGACTACTATCGTTGTGTAACACGAGATGAGATGTGTGGATGGATGGGGAATATCAAGAGGAAAAAGTGACATCGACATGTGACAGTGAAAACGATGATGATAGGATGACATAAAAATAGATTGCCATGTGCTATGATAGTAATAATGTCATAATGACACACTGCAAACAAATTAAGCTCCATCAGATACGCTTAGCTGATATGCCAGGCAAGTTGAGAATGAATCTGAGAAGGAGAAGAGTTACAATTTTTTGAGTCGGAGAGAAGAGGATGTTTTCATGTCATTTGTCGTTTCCCATCTTAAGTCTCTCGTCTACAATATTGTGATAGGAATCACTGGCAAATGAATGTGAACTCCATAAAGACGCACTTTGTCTGCACTCATAAAAAACCTGAGTATTTAAATTACACTCTACTAAAATTCATTTACTTTTTTTGGGATGTAACTTGCTTTTAGAGTTTACACAAGGAAAAAAATGTAATGGGATATAGAGCGTAAGCTGGCAATGATGAGTTGTGAGAACAAGTTTTCTGATGGATGTAAGTGCAAAAGCAAAACATTTCAAACTCTAGTAATGTAATAGAATACATAATCCTATTAATCTTGATATACGTAACATTACGCAGCTTGTTTCAATCACATAAATGATTTAAGCTCTACTAAAAATGTGATAAGCGTTGCAGGAGAGATTCACACTCTTTTATGTAAAGAGTAAAGAGTAATATCTATGCATTAACATATTTTTGAATCTGATGATGATGATGAATAACTGTACCTAGAGTCAGTGAAGACTGATAACTCCAATATTAATACTACCCATCATGGTGATGGAAACGTACATAGTAATTTCGAGCATTTTTGTGCATCAATGGAGAATGTAATCCTGTAGTCTAGCCATGAGTATGAATGTTGCAGGCGCTTATTTTTTGTGGGATAGAGTGATTATGTAATGTTTGTGGTGGTGTGCCTTCACTTGCCTGCCTGCAGACAATTTTTCTGGTGCATATAACAATGCATGCAGCGGAACATTTGCACGTTTGCATTAATTTCACACCAATCACACTCTCACAGCTCGCATATTAAATCATTTGTTCTGCAAATTACATGTTTAATGAGATTTTTACTTCAATATTTCCATGTTTGATTGCGGATGATGCAATGAAATCAAACAAACGGTGAGCCACAATCCCATTCTGTCTACGTATAGGGAGTAATATTATTTGCATATAATACTGATCTATGTAATAATGTGCATAATGAAATTAAGTGTGGAGTCTGTAAATTATAAGCACTTCCGCTTAAATCAACCACGAAACGTCACATTTGTTGTTTTATCATGAAAATATTAATGTATGTATCTTAGACGAGATTAATGCATACCGCATCATCATCATAAACACAATTATGTATAGGCATCATGTGTACATTGCTATAAATAGTATGATAGCTTTACGTGCGTCATAAGAATTTTTACTTACTAAAAATAAGAAGACAATCATGACTATTATTGTTTAATTAAAATTTTCATAGCATAATAATAATAACTCTAATAAAATATGAATGAAACAAGGGTGTACGATCATCATAAATATTTCATATTTCTGCTGATGACAATTTCTTGCAATGTCTAAACGCAGGCGAGACATGCCAGTAGAGTCTCCCAAGAGATTGAGAGATAACCAAAACTCCTAAAATAATAATAAATAATAATAATACTAATGAAATGCTCGTTATACATGAGAAATATGTAAATTTTTACTTTTCACCATAAACAATTTTTAATGAAAACATCCTTCTCACATAATGATTTTCCTACAAACTTAAATGAATGCCTGAGTGGTAATATGATAAATACTAAACTAATTATCGTATAATGATTACTGAAATGGTTTTTGTCATAGGAGAGCTACAGGGGTGACGTCGATTGCTATGTTGTCATTTAGTAATGTAAACTTGTGCATTTCATGTAGAAACTATTATGCTGCGTTTCAGTGTGACTTATGATTTTTTGATTTTCTCACGACCAGACTACAATGATCACCTTTCATAATGGTTGGAGAAGGATATGCAAAGACAATATTGAATAAAGATGGTCAGTCTATACACACATTTATGGAAACAAAGCTGAACAATATGTACAAATTTTGAAAATAGTGCAAAGGTCGCCATTTAATATTATCTTCCTGTCCAGTAGAATGGAGGCCCTAAATCAGAACGACTTCTTGAATTGGATACCATTTGCCCTATATTATGGAAAATATCATTATCAAATTACTACCATTTGAAAATTAAAACTGTTTCACTTTCATAAGTAATGATATTGCATTTCAAAAAACTTCCATTAAATGTCAACTTTGATCCTATTTGGACGAGTGACCGATAGACAGACAAACAATTGCAGCCCATATTGTTGTAATAATTCAATATAAAAGTTTGCAATAATTCATTCAGATTGCTTTCCGTATAAAGCATTATTTAGCGAGTTCCCATGCAGCAATTGAAGAGTGAATGACTCAAAATTGAATTTCAACTGCTCGTGTGTAAGTTTTACAGCAAGTAGTTACATGACTGAATATGTGTAAACGTGTAGTGATTGTTTATTAGTTGTATTTTTGTATCAGGTGTAAAGCTACGCTTTAACACTGAACTTTAATTGTTGCTATTGTTGTTCAGTTGATACAAGAAATGATTACCACTTCTTTATAATTGCTTATAAGTAAGTGTTGTTTTATGTATTTTTTAATGGGAACCAAACTACCAACGAGTATTGACCCAATAACAGTCATTCATTCAATTTGTTTTGGGAAGGCAGCTTTGTTTCTGGTGAAACGTGGTGATTAAATATACGCATAATTGTTATTGCAGATGATTTGATGAGTACTTACTAATTTAGCTGTTACATAGCAAAGAAGAAAAAAACAATGCGTATCTTTCTCATAATCAGTTTAAACCTTATGTTGAAACTGCTAACAAACAATGAAAAATAGTGCATAGCAGAATTTCTGGTATTATCTAATTGCACTTTTTACCATGCCTGCATCAATGCTAAAAATTCGTTATAAGACGATGTCATAGAATACTTAAGCATGTAATGCGTACAAAAGGTTAATTTCTACTTATTTTACTAGATTTCTTAGATATGCAAAGCCGAAGTTGCAATGGCAAAGTTCTCGACAAGAAGAATAGTTTTTTTAATTGCAGACTTGCAGACAAACATTTACATGCATTACATACTTGACATGAGTCCAAAGCTTAATCGAACTCTTCAATCTGTATTTTCCTGTTCTTTCCTCTTAATTTTTTAGTCATCTTTTTTTGTGAGGAAGGAGGAAAAAACGCACATATGCGTTGCCGGATGTTTGTCTGCATGAGAGAGATTGAGGATTTATAATCTGGCAATAAACCGTCAAGTCTTCTAAGCTGGAGAGCTGGCGGAGTGCATTTTCTAAATTGCGTTCCATCCACATCTATTGTGAGGTCTACGGATCTTCGTATGAAACTTGAAGATTGACAAAGTGCTGTTGTAAAAGAAGCAATCGAAAGGCACGCTCAGCAAAAAATGCTCCCATTAAGCAGTAGGAGTACCAGAAGTAAAAATAACTGATTTAGAGTTAGAAAACATGCAAGGATCGTGTATCATAAGGCCAAACACTTTTACCCTCTTCCGTTTTTCACAGTCATGAAAGTGCATTTATAAGTTGATAGAAGCTGGATGTCATTCGAATACTTGAGAGTTATATGCTGTCAAAAAGATTGAAGAATGGTCTTTGGTCTTTTTACCTTCCCTCCAACATTGACCTCGCTCATTTTAATGAAGAACAGTGATACAAAAAAACAAGTATCCACACCCACCACCAAAGTAAGCATGTCAAAATGATGAACCTCAATGGGAATGGATCTTTTTAATCTTCACCGTTCTCCCCTACCTTGTACTTGAGATAATAAAAATCTAGGAATTCGTTTCGGTTCATAATGATGATAATAATAAGGTACTAGCCATGTGTGTATGAAATACTGTTACTTCGTAACAACTCATAAAATATGCGTAAATTTTAATATTTTTAATAAGATGATACCGATCCTGTTGTTGGGTAAGGTGCTGTAGTAGTCGTAGCTTTACCGGCCTTAATATCTAATCTATACACAATTCTCCCATTTAAATTATATCAACTTTATTGTATTTCAATCGATTTATTCTTTCAATTGTAATAGAATGCATAAAACAACGTTGATGCATATACAAAATCTACACAAAAGAATCATTAAAGAGCATACGGAGTGCTTTTAAAAAATCTACTAATATCTTGATTTCAGTCAGAGAAATTCGAACACCCGTCATTATCATTTCTTGAAATTTAAATGCTTTCTAGAATAATGGAAGAGTGAATGAGCCATTTAGAATCACACACTCACACACAAATGCATGCAAACGTAGGTATGTAACAAGTTTTTTTTTGATAAACCCAGACAAACTAACAATTTATTGTATTTGGTTTCAGACTTAATTCAGAAGACGCTTTTGTGGTTCTGGCCGTTTCGCGTCTTCTCGTTTTTCTATTTTAGCCTAGATTAAATTCTTTTTCTCGACTGACAGATGTACTTTTAATACATATATATTCTTGTGTATGCAAACAAACAATTATTTGCACGCATCCAACCACCCATCACCTTCAGCTTTTTTTTCTGTTCATTAGTTTCACATTACTAGTAGACATAACTTATATTAATGCAGAGCAACATTTCACTGCTTATTTCAATGTAATAGCGACATCATTATCAAAAATTATAGTTGCTGAATAATTTCCTGGAAATTACTGACTTGGGACTTTTTCGTGAAGATCAAGGTGAAAGGAACAAGTTTTTCGTTGGTTATTAGATCGATGCACAGACATACATGTTTTTAGATTCAACCGATTATTGCGAAAAGTTCGCTCAATGTAATGTAGACCAACTGCCAACGAAGGATCAAGATTTTTAGTCTGTCATCAAGAAAGGGAGAAAATAATACAACCAATATTTCAGTTCTATTCATTATTATCAACACATGTAATTGAAATTCATAAACTGTTGACCCAAACATAAAAAAGCATACCTGCTCAAATCTGATGAATAAAATACAATAATATGCAGAACGAATGATTCAGTCAGTGTGTAAAATTCGAACGGTTCAATTTTTATAGCTGAAATATTCATTATTTTGTGCGGTGTCAGTGTCAAGAGGAGACATCATCCGTATCATTTTCAAAGGTTGGATTAGAGATATGTACTTGACCCTAATGAATAATGAGTGTATATAAATGATAATGATAGCATTAAAAGTCGAAAAACTGACCACGCCAGTGCGATCGTACAGAACTGAGTGTAGAGAAGATGATGTCATTTACAACTTCTATAACTAATTTGCCTACAAAAGGTAAAGCTTGCGAGAGCTTGGCTTTCATCGGTACACTTTGAAGTGATGCGCACAGCATTCGTTTTGTTTTGTGTGTCTATCTATAAAGAATTGTAATTACTACAATGGGCAATTTGTTTTAAAAGCTCTACTATCGTAGCAATTAACTCTGACGAGTTAAACTGGCGATGCTCTCATTTTCTTAATAACGCAGGTTATGTTGATAAATTGCTTATTCGCGTAACACGTCACGTTACACACAGGCAGCCCAACAGGCGTTCTAAAGATAAAGAGTCAACAACAGTCAACAAAGTAGTGAGTTTGCTGCTAGAGTCCTCTAATGCCGAGGAAAAGAACAACTTCTAAGCTTTTGAGATTTTGTTACAAAAGTTGAGAATGGGATTCTCAGATGTCGCCTTCGTCGGTATTAGAGATTTTCAACCACTTTACAAGTGAGCGCGACTCACCTTACTTGTGTTATGAGGAGGATTCATTTCGTTGGATTCATGACTCGGTTTTTCATAAAAAAATTTCTGACGTTTGAAGCGAAAACTTTTTCCTTCATAAATCTAAAACGAGCCGTTTAAAAAGCAAAATATTTTAAAATGCTTTACTTTATTTCATGAAGATCCCCATCCTGCTCAACCAATGTATATTTGCATTATACATCATAACGTCGCAAATTACAGGTAGGCAACAGTTTTTACTTTTTCTTATTCACTTAAAGTTATTATTATTATTACGCACTGCAATTTTAATCAATGCCTTGTCGCCTCCCACATCAAGTTTTCTTCTGAGATAAACGGCCAAGAACTATAACTCTTGTATAACCTGCAGCGAATTGGCAAAGTAAGTGTAGCAGAATTGCTTACCAGATTATTATGTTTGGCCATAAAAGAAAGCCGCAAAGATGCTTCCTCACAAAAAGCTACTTACATAATAGAATTACTAATGCCTCACAGTAGTATACGCACTTTCGTCTCGATAGTGATTGTTACCATTACATAAAAGATGTAACGTTACGCAGCATCATATAATGATAATGATGATAATGGTACGGAGTAGAATAAAGTGGCGGCGCTGAGCTGGCTTGTCTTATTCGAAAGATGCTGCTGTCTGCAACATTTACTACTGCATTTTACTCTTCGTCATTTTCCTTATCTCAAAAAATGGTCGTTTTAAGGCACATAAAGTAAGCCTATAAGACTTTAAGATGTCTATGTATTCCCTCTCCATTTAATGTTTTTTCCTGCATTCTTCATATCACTTTCCAGGATATTATGATACCTACACCTGCTGGAGTGATGCGATGTATACTAAATATCTTTGTTCATATAAATATAAGTACCTATAATAGAAGAGGAAGATTGGAATAGTAATGTAAGTGGTGGTGTTTGTAGACACAAGTGGGTTCATTTCTTAACAATGCATGCCAAAAAACGAACTTGAAACTTCATACGACAGTTTGAGGGAGAGGAAAAAGTGAGCAGATAAAAAACATCAAATTACACATGAAAGAAAAGGTAGTAGCTGGTGGAGAGAGGAGAGCAGCGGCGGTGAGTGAAAAAAGAAACGGGAGGATAAGATGATTGCTTCCCATAATAAAGTAAGTCTTTCTCCTCTTTCACCCGCAAAAAAGGTAACTTTTTAGCTGAAAGTGTAGCTGCCTAATGTAATCTAATGTAAAGTAATGAGATAAAATAGCTTTTCCTCTTCAAAAGTTATCTCTCTCTCTCTAGAAAGCAAAATATATTCAACGCCATTACCGCCTTTCAAAGGGAAACAAGAAGGGGAAGTAGCATATTAAAGTGGGGAGGACATTGTCTATGGAGGATGAATTTTGCAACATTAAAAATATCACGGGCTACTACAAAAGTGGAACAGAGAGTAAGAAAAGTTTTAGAAATGTATATCCCCTCCTCGGTCGTCTACTTGTTGTTTCTCCAATACCATCTTTCTCATCACCAGCTTTCTTATCTCTATGCATACTTGTCTAATTTCTGCCGGCAGCAGCTGCGCTTCAAACAACTCTTCCAAATGATGTCACTACCTATCGGACTATCAGAAAATATCATTAACGGGACAAAATACGATCCGAATTAAGGTTGCAAGTAATCAAGCATGTTGAAAAGTTTAGTCATTGAAGGAATTACTTTTGGTAGCCCTGCACAAAAGTTGCAGAGTGAAAAAAATGCTTTATTGATTTAAAAAATGCGAGCAAGATTTGAGAAGACGTTTAGAAATAAATGTAGGTATGTGCGCTTATGTAAGTTGTAAGAAATCTCAGTAGAGCCTATGCCCATCTTGCTTGTCTCATTGGTTGGACATGAAACTTGTACAGAATTCCCCTGTCCTTTAAAAGTATTTATGTTGGAACAATATTGCGACAAGCGTTTTTCAAGAGAATATTATATAAAGTTTGAACATTTTGCTGAGGAACAATATTGTAGTCTTTGTCCTTAAAAGTAGCTAGAATTATCCTTTGGCTACGGGAGAGAAACTAACCAGAAGCGGTAGTAGCGAAAGCTGTTACAAATCTCAAAGGGGAACGAAGATGCATTTCAACCTTGGTAAAAGTGCACATTTATCGTTGTTTTAAAAACGATTCTATTGCCCTAAGGAATCGTAAGGAGTAAAGTGGAGGGAAGAAGATTTCGGCTGAAAAAAGGAGTGAAGAAACATGATGCTGATGATGATGATAATAATAATGGTACGTACTTTTGTAGATATTCACTAGTTTCTGCACTACATGTAGGATTCATAATGCAAAGAGAGGCTTTTCAAAGGCCACACATACACCAATACACGATGCCACTATTATCAGCCACCGCCGCCGCCGCCATGCCACTATCCGTACAAGTAGTGGAAAAAGGTAGAGGAGGAAAGATAGAAGTGTAGTAGAAAGGAACAAGAACAGACTTTTCAGAAATCCAAGGCACACGAGGTTTTTTTGAGTGATTTATTGAGACTCAGGGAATAAGTCAACCTTCCTTGGAAAGTAAGTTGTCTCTCCATGAATCTGATATACTTAAACTTCCTTACAAAGTAATCGATTCCAACTGCTTGGGAACGTACTTTAGGAGAAAACAAGCATGCAAGCCAATTTTATAAAATGTATGTGCAAATGTAGAGTGCACACCTACACATCCACATGTTTTATGCTTTCTTGCACGGAAGACCATACAAATTTCTCAGGTACTTTCTCTTCCTCATTTTGCTTTCTTATATTTACTAAAAGTGTGTAATATTATGTGTGGGGCACAGATTTTATTCGATCATGTCAGTTTGGGTGAATAGAGCAAAAGAAATATAAAAGGAATAAGACTATTTGTGTATGTGTGTGTGTTCGAGAGACGAGAGAGATGGAAAGAAGTGAAGAACTGTGAAGAAAAGAAGAAAAAAATCTGTGGCAAATAAAGCTCCATTTACAATCAAATCTGGTTAAAAGTTGCACACAAGTCAAGCACACACTGATTCAGTAAGAAAGTCACAAGTGAGCAACCGAAGAAGAATCTGCCTAATATATTATTGAATTGAATGCTGACTGAATTTCAATGGAGTTTTCTTCCTTCTTGATCCCCAACCGCAAATCACAACTTCCGCATAGATTCATATCATATAAGATATATTCAGAGGTAGACACACTGCACTGCCGAGTTTTCCCTACAAACATATATTATGTAAGAAGGTTTTGTTCGAATGAAATTCAAAGCTAGATTGAGTGAAAACTGTGTATTTATATGGTACCTTGTGGATTCTTATTACCGTTACCAAAGGTTATAATTAATTATGCTTATACAACTAATCACATTCAGTTTTTTATCCTATTATATTTAATTTATTTTGATAAGATTTGTCAAATTATTACAATTCTGTGTGCTCAGAATTAATCGAAATAGCTTTTAAGCTTTTCCTGCACCAAGTAAATACCTGACAGTTTACCTCCAATACCGATCTAGGTAGTGGCACCAAAAGGATGACTCATTTCATTACTTATTGAGTTGGAGGGCATTACCCAAGTATCGTGCAAGATAACAAACTTTAAACTCAGTTGGAAATCGTCGTTTTCAAGTTGGAGACTACCACCTTCTTCAAAAGTTTACGTGAGCTGATTAAGATAAGGGTGATATATGAATAGATGCATCGAGAAATAATGATGTTTAAGGAGAAAAGAAAAAGAGGGGAGGGAAAATTGATGTGAAAGTAAGTCGAAAAAAGAAGAAAATGAGAACCCCTCTATGTAGATAATTTTTTGTTGGAAAGAAAGTTTCAAGAATGCACATTTCCCGTTGTAGTCATTATTATCTAGTCACTAGTCACCATACCCCCACTTATTTAGTTACGGAAAACTTTATTTTTAAGTATGCCATCAGGAGCCATTGTCTGTTGAAATATTTCTTGTCAGAGTGAGAGAAGAAAACGACTTTAGAAAAAGTCTACCTGAATCACTTCCAGGCAATGAAGGTAAAAAATAGTATGCGTCTTTTTCCATCTTATCAATGTAATTATGCAATCCATAATAGTGACTCATACAACACTCACTTGCAGAATTTACTGTTGAATATGTTGATTATTGACTGATGAAGTATGTGGCTAGCATTTTAATAAACAGCTTTCTTACCTCCTTCGTCCGTGATTACAGCAACAGTTGTGGCTGGTCCTAGACCTTCTGGATTGAAGACTGCTAGGGATACCAAGTATTGAGTGAAAGTTTGTAAATGCTGAATAGTGTAGCTCTGGAAACAAGAAAAATTAATGCATCAGATATGAGAATCACATAATACAAAACATACGAGAAAACCTTACGAAAGAATGTCTTTGTTTCTTCTTCTTTTTTTCCAGATAAATATGTAGTAAATTGAAAATGTATACTCAGCCCATCACATACCTCAATGTTGGGATCCCTGATGTATATCTCTTGAATAGAGTCAGGTCCCTTGTCACGATGTCGAAACGCCAGGCGATATCCCAAAAATTCTCCATGAATCGTGTGTCTCGGGGGAGGTCTCCATGCCAATCGAATTGACGTTGAACTCGCATTCTGGGCCGCTGTTATTGTCGGCTTCCCATCAGGAACTGTCAATGTCAAACCATTTGCACTTCTTGTTATTATCGCAGCCCATTCAAACTTTGAGTCTCTCTTCTTTTTTCTCTCAAATACTATTTCTATATATATATATTATGTTCTTCGTCTTAAAAATTCCCCCTTTCGTTTCCTCAAAACATTTACAACAACTACAATTGATCTTTTCTTTTTCCCGAACCATTTAATATATTGAGTTGTCAAATGATATTTTTACTTAACACACAGGAAAGAGAACAGACACGTGTTAAACGATTATCATATACGAGCTAGTAGCTGTTTTTTTTACAAAAGAAAAATAGATAGACAGACCGACATGGCGTTCTAAATGTCTATTTCTATTTCCACCTTGAGTATTAGGCTAAACAATAATAAATAATAGCTCGAAATGTTGTAGTAGATTTGGTTCTATAAACATTATTGTCAGACAAGACATGCATCATAGGCAAAATGCTTTTATGAAATGCAATGTTTTTCCTTTTAATTACACTGCGTTATCGAATTACCAGGCAAGTTATCATTTTTATTGCCTGCCAATACATCATTAAGTAGCCTGTAGCCACAATTGTGAATGACGGAAGCAACAATGAGAAAACAACAAAGCGTTATGCATGCTTTAAATGGCAGCTCAAAAGAAATTTTTCATTGTATGGATTTTTTTTGGGAAGGAACTTTATTATAACCAGCGCATATGGCAATAACAACAATAAATAAATGACTTTATTACACGACAATCAACTGCACGCTCATCACATAGAACGACACGCAAATACAAAACAAATAAAAAAATATTTTTTTCGCAGTCGCTTTTCTCCATTGAATACAGTAATTCGACTAACCAACTTAAAGTACATTGCTTTCTCTCGTGATGGACTTTGGCATATCATCATAACTTTATATTGTTCAAACAAGTAACTATCATTACGAATCATGACAAAATTAAAGTGGAGATCATTGGTTAAGTAGCATTGTGTGTCAAAATAAGGAAGAGCGAAAGAAAATATGGTGCCGCGTTGGTATTTAGGTTAATTATTCAACGTGTTAGAAGTAGCTGTGGAGGGATTTCACGATATCCTAATGTGGTTGAGTAGTTGTAGTGCTGCTTGATGTTATGTAGTAGAGAAACTGTGCCTATTATGCCCCACAGATTATTAATTTCACATTTCATACCTCCTTGCGTGCACGGAAAGGGATAAAACGGTGGCATGCATGTCGTACTTATTGAGTGTGTTAAGTGATAGTAAAGCAGCTTTCCTCTATGTAAAATGCACGAAGTTGGCAAACTCTGGTTGAAAAAAGGGAATCATATATTATGCAAATCCATTGCAAATATGCGCTACTCTCTCAGTTGCTATCGTTGGATTCCTACAACCAAGAAAACTTTGATGCGACGGAGAAGGCTTAAAAATGAGTGAAAATGGATATTGTCTAGTTTTACTACACTCTCGTGTGTACAAGTCTCGCCTGTATGTGTGGTCGTGTAAAAAATTTCCCTTCGTTTTAAGTTCAATCCTTTTTCATTCCTGGAGAATTGTAAGTGTTGTGCGTACTACATAATGTGCATATATTATACATCCCTATGTACCGTAATAGACACAGTTTTAACCCAGAAGAAATCTTGATAATGAATGTGTAAACTGAGTTTGATGAGTGCTTGACGCAGAAAAATACACTCGAATAGCATCTACGCGTCTTGTATATGCATCCTCTTGAGAGAGAAAAGCTTGCTGATTACGATTAAAGTTACATTACGTTCATTTGGTTCCTCGACCATACAACAAATAGATTTTTACGTATAAACAAATTATTTAGCATGGTGAAAGCTCCGTGTCTTTTCCCATTATACCCATTGCCCTCTCCACCTCAAATTACTTTCTATTATTATGCCTTTCTCGACGAATAGTATGGTATATGGTGTATAGTATACATTTCTACTTTTTTACTTCCTGCACACATGAGCATTGTCTCATTCTATTTTACTTGATAATCACCAGCCAAGCGACAAATGGACCACTAAATTAATCCTAATTTCACTACATTCTATTCAACAAAGGGATGTTGAAGAAGACTTGTCTCTGTATAAGTAGATGCTATAGATAGCAACTGCAACTCCCTGTCTGTACGTTTTCACCGTAATGCATTATTATTACTAGGTAGCCAGTTCCCTTTCTCATTCTTCCATTCGCAAGAGTGTTATTACCAACAGCTAGTTGGAATCATTTTAATTCTTTAAGCCGGTAACTATTATGACGGGGTTTCCATTCATTATTTTCATAAGCCAGGAAAGTCCATTCTCATTCGAAATTTCTTCCTTTTGACAATGAGTTGTTGAACTCAATGTTGAAAGATAATATATTTTATAAGTGTATATACCTTAATTCTACAAGGATACGTTTTTCTTTCTACTTTTTGTGTTCCCCAAGTTGGCATTCTGCAAATTTAGGGAGTACTTTCACACTTGGGTTCTCAGTAGGAGCACAGGGTAGACGTCAAATCTTTGTGTACTGACTAAGAATATTTACTGTTTAATGAAATCACCATCGCAGTCCAGCTGAATTCCTGTGTTGCGTGTAGTTGTAGTCGGTGTGTGTGTGTAAGCGATCTACCTATTTTTCCAGAGAAACAGAGAATCGGAATGTCTTCAAGTATGGATGATTAGAGAAAGTGAAGTTTCTAGTTTGAGACGATTACAGAGGCGATTAGTACCGAGGGGAATTGTTTCCTCGTCCATATTTTCTCGTGCATACCTTCCAGTCTGATATGAGTAAAGACATACTAGAAAGCCTTCCAAGTATGATCTTAACCTTATAATTAACCAAGAAAAATATGCATCCAACTTCCTCCCTTCCCCTTGTTTCTTCTTCATGCTTTCGCACTTCTTTTGAGTTTAAAGAGGAATTAGAAATTTCAATGGCTTCTTCTTCCTCAAAGAGCTGCACAAACTTTCTGCTTTACGCTTCATGAATGTATCCGTTTTATTTATTTATTTTACTACGGCCAAACCGAACAAACAACTTGAAACCTACAAATGTCCTAGTAAAGGAGTATTATTGTAGATAATAATGGGTCAACAACCTCAAACGCAAAGTACTTCTTGCTTTGTCGGGCAAATTAATCGGAGGAATAATGATAATCAGCCAAAAGTCCGATTACCAGTACGGGAGCAAACAGTAATGATCACACTTTTGGTTGTTTCAATTCACTCAACCAAAAACAAGCATAAATGCACAAGTGGCTATCATGAAGTACATGAAACTACAGTGATACAATTCACTGTAAACACAAGCCTTGAAAGGAAACAAGAAATTTTGAAGGCATTCCAAATTAGAGTTTGAATTCTGAATTGCATGCAGATACCATGGAAAATGGGAGGAATGCTGTGATGATGATGGCTGTGGTGAGAGTTTTGCGGCTGACAAAAAAGCAAGAGTACAAATAATCCCAACTTTCAAGTGAAAAGAGGTAGCAAATCAATTGAAGGAGTAGATATTAAATACTAAAAAGCAATAAATTTCATTTATTCGTACAATATAATTTTGGCTCGGGTTGCAGCCCAAGAAGTAATTATTGCTAAAATAAATTAGTCATAACTTCCCTCCTTTTTGTATTCAAAATCATTTTTATGTTGTGTACTCTTGTCGTTTGTTGTTCTCCACAATTATTGCCAATTGAGTTGGAGTCTGTTTCTTTGTGAAAGTAGAGTGCCTATTTTAACTTGTGAATTGCAATTGAAGTTGTTACAAAAGCAATAAATATCACTTGCAACATTTGGAAATGAAGTATAAAAAGGAAGAAAGCACAAAGCCCAGTGACCCACATGCAGTAAGATTTTACTAGTTCATTTGTTTTTCTCAGTGCACAATACACTCAACAGTAAGTAGCGTATGTATTCATCACGCTTAAGTATTATGGGAGCTTTTCCCTTTCTCCTGGTTCATTGCAAGAGAGTGTCTTATGATCATGTCTAGAGAATGGAATGGTGGTAGAGGAACACAGGGAAAGATAGAGAGTAAAATGCCTCCAGAGAAATGAATGAATGAAAAGCATGAAAAAAGTAGCTCTCTACGACATACTTGTGTACTACGCTCTTTGTGATATATCGTAATTCTTCAAATACTGTTCCCACAAATCAACGACAAACAATGCTGTTGTGCATACTAGACATAATAATAGTATACCATGTGCTTACATCAGTATTCTCAAATCGAGAGTCAAAGTACTACATATCGTCATTCACATGTACACACATACTGCTTTTATTTGTTGTCTTGTGCGACGATATAATAGAAAAGACCACTAGGACTAGTGGTAGGGTAGTAGTAGCAAAGCAAACACTAAGAAATCCCGTAATCCTTTCCGTTGAAAAGAAAAGACAAAGTTTGCGTTATATGTTTTTCCTTCTTTTGTGCTAAAAAACTGATTGTAGAAACATTCCAACATAACGACAGATATGTATACTTTTGCTGTTAATAATAGAGCATGTAGTAATAAAAATATATTTCCTATAAAAATACAAAGAATAAAAAGGTTAGTTAGTGGTAAATAGATATATCACAAATACAAAGCAACTACAAAGTATCTCTTGCGAGTCGACAAGAGTAACCAGTAGGCTCGCTCTCTCTAAACTAGACTCAAATGACTATGTCTACTCCTACTTCTGTCAACAGTGGTAATAGTCTTGACAAGGAAACTTATGACAAAAGAGGAAGAGAAGAAGACAAAAAAAACAAAGAATTTGAACAAAACTTAGCCCAAAAGAGTGAGTATAGTTGCAAAAGAGAGAAATGAACTCACCAGGAAGACAATGAGATGCCACAAGCCAGCCGCAAAAACTCATTGTTTAGCAGAGAGACTTTGTTATTCCTTATATTTATATATATTTTCTGTATTTCATGGACAGATATAGATAGGTATATGCTCACGTCCACAAATTTATGTGGCTTTGTAGGATGTAAAGCAGTCTATAAGTTCTATTGCTTGATGGTGGTTGGTGGCAGCGGTAGTAGTGAAATCAGAAAATATACATGTTATAGCCTGAACAGAAGCTCAAGTTTACATGGAAATAACAAGAGTGAAATTCATTTTATTAAGTAGAATGTTGTTATTTCAATATCGCCACTACTACTGCGAGCCACCAACTACAACTATCATCATCAACAACAGCGGCAGCATCATCATCATCACTGCCACACATATGTATACAGTTTCCACAACTTCTTCCCTCTTTTGTTCTTCTTGTTCTCTATTTTCTTTTCATCCTTCTTTCTCTCCTTTCCTTTCCCGACTCCTCTCTCACTTTCGGATATTACATGCAGATTGTAAGAATTGCAAACATCAGCAACTTATTACTATCGCCATAAATGTATCAGCACGTCCAAATGAAAATACTACCATTTGCCTCCTCCATTCTAGACCTTACTGACTACAATATATCTACACTGAGACTATTATCGTTTCATTTTTCGTTCTTGTTCTCCCAATCCATATGTTAAATATAATTGTATTCTTGGTGAAGGTCCCTTTTGTAAAGCGGTACTCTCGGTCTTGAAGATATACTACCTCTTTAGCAATTGTCTGGACTACAATATATTCTATGAATTTTTCTTTGAGCAAGTACACACATAAAAGTTTTCACACAGTTCGTAATTGATATATTACTTTTGTTCATTACAACAATTTTTAATTGCTCCTGCCTTGTACTTCTTTAATTAAAGTTTAATTGCTACCGGGAAATGCATGAATTTTTCAGCAGTTATCAGAGAAATTGGGGTTAAAAACCTGAGAATGAAATTGGTTTGGAAGTAGCTAGTAGAAGGGCAAGTTTCGTTTATAGAGATTAACTCAGTGTCAAAGCTGTCATAAAATGCTTGCATTAAATATTTATTTTCTATTTAAAGTCCTACAAACTTTGATTACAATTTAAAACTTTTTGAAAATTGGATAAACACTTTCTCAACTCTTAAGATAACTTGGAAAGATAATCTGCCCAATTTCGCGCTTTAAGTCCGTTTTCGTCTACACGAACGGAGGATAGAGACTTTTTAGCTTTTGTAAAAATGACAGATGGAAAGCAATGCGACTCAGTTTAATCCCTCAATTGTTGTGCTTCAAAAAATCAGAACCAAGCACATTACATATATTTTTCGCATGTTCTTTATCCCCGAGTGAGAATGGAGAGGATCAGTGTGTATCATTTTACTTTTTCTGCTTGTGTTGTGGCTGTTGTTGTTGTTGTTAAAACTGTAAAAACCATGGATCTGACAGAAGAAGGACAAGAAAAAATCGGTGGGATGAATAGCTTGAAGTAGGTAGTGATACTCGTAGTGCAGTGGGAAAACTACTAGTGAGTGTTCTACGGAGAAAAGAAAAGCTAAGAATAACTCGTTGATTTGTCCGTCTATCTCTAGCACTTCTCCTACAACAACAACAATGACAAATGGGAGTGTTGAAAATAGCTGTCATCTTCGCGAATAAGCCCATGAGCTGCAGGAGATGACTAATGACGAGAGTCACTCAGCACAAGAACAAGTTTGACTCACATGCACACATATTGCACAACACTAGATGCTTGGCTGTAGCAAGCGGCTGCTTTATCAAAAGTAGAGAAAATATGAGAGAAAAAAAGCAGAGGAATGCTTTTGGAGTAGTTTGTTGTGTGCTTCAGCGGTTGTTGTATTTTTTTCAAGAAAAAGTTACTGATGCGGTAAGAATAATAGACGAAGTAAAATGATCATCATCATCAGTAAACTATGAAGCGGTCGCAACAAGGAGAAGAAGAAAAGGAAGACAAGCTGCTAAGAATGAGTGGCAACATTTCATTGTAAGTACATCTTACAGAGGTAGCTTTTATTCTGCGTGGGTGCTACTTGTTACAGATAGTATTAAAGCTTATAAGTGTTGTCTCCTTTCAATAGGATGCAGTACACAGTGATGCATTTTTCTTCGCACTTTTCCTCATTCTTACCAAAGTAAAAGGCCTTCAAGTGTATACTGCAATTTGTCAGAGCATTGCAGCTCCAGTACTAAATAGAAATTTTACGCATATTCTTGAGATCAACATCAACACTTGGCCACTTTAAACAGACAGGTAACGAGGAGTTGATTAGTCTGAAAACGGATGAAAGTAATAGCGAAAGGTTTAAATATGTACAAATTCCCATGTATGTCCGTTTGATTTAAATTTATATAGATTTTACATGATTTTTCTAAATTTAGGGAAAACTGGCTACCTAAATGAGAGGCTTAACTGATGTGTTAAAACCGCAGAAAGAATAATTTAAATACAAACCAAAAAGTTGGTAGGGAAGCAGAAAATATACAGCCCATTTAAACGCTACGAATCTGGTGGTTAGATCTGTAAAATGGACAGAGAGCGAGAGAGAAAAACAGAACAGTTGTTGGTTTTGTTTTTAATTTCTTTTTGTAGTTTTCAGTTTGACACTACTAACTTCTATATAAATCGACAATATTAATTTCTTATAAGGGAGCCAGAATAAATGCAATTAAAAGAGAGACTCACAGCGAGAGAGAAAGTCAGCACTTCACACAAAAGTGTGCTGTGTGTTCAGAGAAAATGCTAGACTTTGAATAGGCAGGAAGGAAAGAAATTGTTTATCAACCGGCCACACATTATATTTATTTGAGTTAGCAGAGTCGCTGTACACTATACACACTCAGCCAGCAACAGCAGCCTTTCTCTCCTTCTGTATTTTACAGGGAAACTAACCACAGAACTCTGTCAACCATCTGTTATTCCATATATTATTGCAATGAGTCTCCTTTCTCTCGTCCTTGTTTTCCTATGCATGTACATGCATACATCACAATGATCAGAAACCGACTGCTAAAAAGGAAAAAGAATAAGTATGATTTTTTTACTTTCTCTTTCTTTCTCCTTTCCTTTTTCTTCTTCCTTACTCCAGCCAGACCGCCCTTTAGTATCCCAAATATATTTTCATACACTCATATAATCTACACACAAGGATGGAGTCAGAGGCGAGGATAAAGCAAAAAGTTAGAGCTGTCGTAATATTTTCTCCAGTAATTTGCTACCGCTGGCTTGAGAAGCCTTCCTACCATTAGATTTATAGAGAAGGCGAAAAGGAAAAAAATCCGGGCCACTTTATTATTACTGCTACTCTCTTTGCTTTTCTCCTACTCACTCACAGTCACACAGAAAATCAGTCGACTCTATATAACTATCATAATAATAATAATAACATATTAGACCAGAATGCTGTTGTACTCCTGATATCAAGGAGCGCGTGGAGTCCACCCACACATGAGTGTTCATAAGTACAACAGAGAGGAAAGGATTGTTTTTAGCTCAAAGTGACATAGAGTGAGCCAGCGCAGACTAAAAATAAATGAGCTTATACTTTCACCAAATAGTGCTCTACTTGTCCTAATATTTCCTCTAGTAAACCTTTCTTTGGTGTCACTGGATTATGTTTTAGACTCACTCTATACTTATCTGTACATGCTCTTGGGAAGGCGCGTTGTGTGACAAAAAAAATTCTTCTGTAAACATGTATAAATGTACAGCCATTTGACCACCAAATGGGTTTTGTTGAACAAACTGACAAAAAAGAAGCAGTCATATATCTTATGATAGGAATGAGTGATGTCCACAACTTTTTCTTCTTGTTTTACGGTGGTCCGAATATGACATGTCTACTGGTCTTTGTGCTTCATCAATATTTAAATTCGACGGTATCAAGAAGTGAGGAAGTCATAGGTATTTATGACACTTCTTTTAAAATTAGCGATAAAGGACTTCGGTCCAGTTCAGTAACCCATAGTAACTACCTAAATGAAAGCTTATGGCGCAGAAATTGTTCACAAGTTGAGAATTTGTATTCCAAGTAGCTTGTATTTGCTGGATTTGCTTTGATTCGTGACACTGGTTGTAAGGTACAAATTAATTAATGTTAGAGTCACAAAAACGAGAAAACTCAAGTTATAAAACAATTTCCTGTCTCGGACGCTACGATTAGTGTGCATGCAAATGAACGTCAATGTTTGTTGGAGCAGTTTACTAAAAATAAATTACGAATGGCATGAGACAATTGCCCGTACAAAATGTGCTGAAAATGAACTTTTCTCGCAAATTGTAAATGAAAGAAGAATGAGCGTTAATAATTAAAGGAAGTGTGTCTAATTGTACTCGTATAAACGTGTTTGTTCTCCTTCTTGAATCTAACTCACGTACTTGACATGCCAGTTATGCATTCAAAGATTTTCTTGTTTTCTTATTTCCTGAATGCTATACCGGTAGATTTAGATTTAGTTAGATTGAAAAATATACAAAAGGAATACCATACTCTGTAGAAGTAACTATAACGTCTTGAGAATCAAATCATAAGGCAGGTTCGCACATACAAGACTTGCAGTTGGATTGGAACGTAAAAATAAAGCAATTAATTCTAAGTATTGCGCTGACAACTTATTTATTTTCCGAAAGGTTTTCTATTCACCTATACACCCATACACAAGTGTGTGATAAAAATCTAATGCAAAGAACACTCCACAGTAAACCGTAAATGAATACCATGTCTTGTTAAAACTAAACAGGGCAAAACGATTCTTGTTACCTTCTCTGAGTGTCACAAAAAAATAGGAGCCCTTGCTCGGTGGACTTCTTCCAAGGGCATTAACGGCAACGACACGAAAGCTGTATACAGTAAATGGCTGAAGTCCAACAACCTGAAACAGAGATAAAAACGTTTATAGGTTTTGCCTTTGTGGAGACTAGAGACTTTCTCAGGCTTTACATTTTTTACTCCCGTTAACCTAAAATACCTGACAGTAAAGTAGCACATTGGTAGTATAGTGATATAACAGACTTACTTGATATTTAGTTTGGTTGTTTTCTGTGATAATGCCACCACTACTATCCCAGTCACTTTCTTCACCGACTCTGAAAAAACATGGGTTAAAAACAGGACATAAGTTTCATATTTTTTTACGTTCAATGAAAAATTTAAGCATGCATAGGATTACTTTTTTATCTTCACAATATGGGCACGTACACATCCCCTCTTCAGCACGTCAATTTTTTCAGAAGTTAAGTGGAGAAAAAGATGAGCTTCAACTCAAGGACCAATATATCCGAGAAGGAACAATGTACACATCATGACTCTGATATTGATGACAATAGCAATAGCTGTCGATGCCAAGCACCTACTTATACATGGTAGCTGTTGAAGGACATTTTTATAGTTTTTTCCAAGATTCAAACTCTGCTTTCAATGTTTTTTGATAAGTGTGTGCATTTTTATTCGTGATAGGTTCTCAAGAAGAGAAGTTTTTTTTCCTTATGAGAAAACCATATACATATGGTACAGGAAGCAATAGAGGAAGTAACAACAAAGTTTCTTTTCTGGCTGTGTTTCCAAGAGAATAAAGAAAATAGAAGATAAGAATGCATTATGCATGCACTTTGTAGTCCTCCCACTTTACTTGTAGTGGAAAAGCAAGCACACCAAATAGCTAAGTGTGTCTCTGTGTCACCTTAAGAATCCAATCGTGGGTTGAAACTTTTCCCTCCCCATTAGTGGGTATATATGTTCTCATTGTTTCTTCGGAATGGGAGCTTTGGTTGACAGAAAAAATTAAGGGATTTTCGTAGGACAGAAAAATTAATCGACAGAGATTCTGTAGCCTCGCCCAATAAGTTCTTTCTTTTATTTTTTATTCTAAAACCAATTGGAACATGATACGTGCGTAGAAGGTTTGCCTATATGAAAGCGTTTGAGCTCCTTTTTTATGTTGCTTGTATGTCAGTAAAGCCATACATTGATGGATTTAGAAATTAATTTAGTTGACAACTTATATGTATGAATTGGATTTTTACGTTTGTTTTCTCCAGATTTTTCACTTACTCCTACTGCTTTCCTTCTTTCGTTTTAATAAATTCATTTGATTTTTCTCCATTTATATTCATGCAATTCAGCAGCTCAATGGAAGAAATGCAGCCACCATGTATGTACTACATTAAACTGTGATTTTCCATTGCCGACATATTTGCGTTTTCTTCCGTGATTTCTAACTATATTTACCGTTTGGTTTGTAGACTTATACTAAGTTCTTGTAAATAATAAGCTTTTAACTTATGCATTAAAATTATTTAGATTTTGTAATGTGATGGGATTGAGTTCAGGTGTATGTGAAGAAACCATCAATACTAAAAATACTACCCTCATTAATGCTACAATTTCGGATGACAGCATTCTCGTATCTCGTATAGTACACCTAGGTAATATTAAGCACTATATTTTTGTATTGTATGGACGACTTCGTCGAAGCTCCAGAAGAGTTTTTTTATGTACTCGTGGTATCATGGATGGAAGGAAAGATTTCTCAAATGAGAATCGCCTACCACTTGGAAGAAGAAGACAAAAAACACATACTTTTAGAGGAAGCTGCAGCAGCATCAACTTTAATACCTTTTGGAGCACTTATTGTGTGTAACTGCACGGTTGCTTGCGTTTTGCTCGGCTCCTCTCATACTAAAGAGCTGTATGGCTTTCTGGTTGATCGCAAACAATGGATTCTGGTCGTTTTCCCAGTCATCTCATCCTATTTTCCCATAGTGTATTTTTTCTTCTCTTCTTTATAGTCGTAACTGCAGAGTGGTACAATATTACTACGAAGCGAAAAATGAAGGAAGGAAAGAATGAGGCAAGTAAGAAGAAGTGAGCAGGAATGAGCAAGAATCAGCCGCTTCATAGTGTCTACCTATTATTTGAAGACAAAAAATCTATAGCATCATCATCATCGTTTTTGTCGTCATCCTTTCCACTATTTCTCGTTGTCGTCGTCCTCCTCTTTTCCAGCCTTTCTCTCAATTTCTCTGCTTTTTTGGCCTCAGTCAGTTACTTCTCCTCTCGATTTTTTGGCTGTGTATTTCTGTGTACCCCACATTATACACAACCGCCACTACTACTCTGCTCCCATCACCACTACCACCACCGCCACTCTTTCTCTCTACTTTTTCTCTCAGCAAGTTTCCTGCTTGTGCGAGCTGGGATATAAGTAGTGCATACAATAGAGAAAACGTGGAAAATGACTCTTTGGAAAATCAATCTAGGAAGCCATTAAGTTGATGCGATGCTCTACAAAAGCTGGTGGAATTTTTATTGAGGATTTTTCATAACGACTATTCTTTCCCTTTACCCCCTCCATTGCTGCTCTGCTAGGTATACTACTTTTGCTACTGGAATGAGAGAGAGAGAGACAGAGAGAAATACTTATATGTAAGGAGACAAAGCAAAAGTGTAAGAGAAGGAGAGGGAAACATTCTCATAAAGTGCAACAGACTGACTCCTGTTTTCAATGACTTTCCACTTTCAAAAAAAGAGTCACCAGGCAACAAAAGAAGTAGAGAGAAAAAAGAAGACTTTTCTTTACTGGAGTGGTATATCCAGTCATATGCTGGAGAAAAAAAAGAGAACTGAGAACTCTAAACCCTAAATATTCTACATTCCTGAATGCTTACTATTTACCTCTATCGGAAAGCAAGACATGATTTTTTTACTCTTTGGAGAGGAACTTGCTATTGCTTGTACAACTCTCTCCCGCACTCTCCTTCTCCTCTGTATTACGTAATACATACAAAAAGCTTTTTAAACTTCCTTCCTTCCACATTCAATGGCACATAGAGAAAGAAATAGGGAGAAAGTGAGTGCTTCTCTGTTCTCTCAAGTTCTTCTTCTTGGTTTTTTTTGTGTCGAGGGTAAAATGTTTTTTTCTTGTAGTATCAGCATATTGTCTGCCTCTTGTTTTCCGCTGTTTGGTTCATTATTATTCGATCTACATTTTTCTCTTCTTCGTCTTCACTTCGCTTCCCTTTCTACCTATCATTATCTTTGGGGAAAATAGGAAAAGTTAGTCTGTCAGGCCACGTATACCAACTCAATAGCCATACGCTCACTCCTCTCTCATCTCTTTCACTTTTCTTTCCCTTCCTCCCTTTATGTATTTCTATTATATGGTACATCATTAAATTGCTACGTAAAAAAGTACAATGCCTTCAGACACTTTTTGTTCGTTCGTGTCCTCCTGAAACTGTCTAATAACTGAGGAGTCGTGAATAAGACGAGGCTATGGAATTTTACATAATCAAAATTTAAAAAAAAAAAATTCTTAAGCATACACTTATTTATACGGCAGGAGACAATATTCTCGCGCTCGTGTAGAGCAGTTTATATAGTCCATTATCATCTTCATGAATGGATGGAAAAAGAAAAGACTGGCTTTGCGAAGGAGAAGGTGAACAGACTTTTTGCTACCTTTTCTCTCTCTCTCTTTCCTTCTCCCTGTACGTTGAGCCCACACGTTATTAATATAAGCCGGTGTGGTTAATCTAATACTAAATATTGCACTCTGCAGTACATCATGCAGTGGGTTTTAGTAAACGAAAAATTAGTATAAGTTGCATACTGTAACCTGATGTTATTTACATATTATGCAAATAAAAAGGCAGTTCCCCTATCCGCCTCTTTGACAATACTTTTAGCTGTCATAATGAACCCTCATTATTTCAATCTAGGAGTAAAGAAGCATAAAAGCTCTCGCGCTAAATTAAAAGAAGAAGAAAAACGCCGTTATATACTGACTACTGAAGTGCTGAGGTGTAGGTACAAGTATAATAATAATATGTTGCTGTGTACCATAAAAAAAGCTTAAGACCGAAAAGAGAAATTTTCTCCATAAAATGGTTATAATGAGCGGCTCACGTATGATGATGATGATGCACGTATGTAGAGGAAAATGAATATTTTCAGAGTTTCTCGCTTTAAACATGTTAATAAGAAATGAAGTGGGGAAGGGAACATTGCGGAAATGAAATGCATCATCATGCAAAAGGAGTTGAATGCTTGAACGGAAAGAATGAAAGACGGAGGAGAAGTCTGAGTTTGAAAAAAAGACGACGAGTTGCTTATGCTACTCAAAGTTGGTTTTTGTAAGCTACCCGACTCTGATAATCATCATCATGGAGATAATGGTGATGCTCAACAAAGCTGTTGTGTACTTGTCAACATCTTTTACTGACATGATTGGTTTGTTGCTTCGAGAGAAGGAAAGGAGGAAGGAGAAGAAAATGAGTAGACTCTTTTCTTCTTATTCAGCAACTGAAATAAAAATGGTTAAAGAAAGTGAAAAAGCATATCTTCTAGTGGAGATCATCATCGTCGTCAGGAGGAGGATGTTCATAGACAAAAGAGAAAAGGCAACCTGATGCAGCTGTTGCCAAAAGCGAAAACGAGAACTTCAATAACTGTTTTGAAGGAAGGGAAAGGTAGTTGTGGAGGTAGAAGTGCTCAGCAAAATGAGTGACTACCAGCATCATGGGTGGCGGTGGTGGTATTACCTATATAGTGCCGTCGCCTCCTTCTCCTCCCTGTACACGTACTTCATTGTGTGACTGACGTTCTAACTAATGATCTTCATCTTTGCGTTCAACAAATACGAAAGATCTGCCACGGATTCGGGCGTTTAAAAATGAGGAGAAACGTAAAAGAGATCTTTTGAGAGGTTACATATTATATACACCCAAATGTAGTAATAAAAAAGACATGGCAGATGCAGAAGACGTCATGAGCAAGAATGATAGAGAGAAAAGAGATGAGGGGGCTCATCGAATTGTCTAGTGAAGGTTGCAAATATTCACTTTTCTCATGTGTCGACGGAAAACTGCACGTGTGTTTCTTTTCCTCAAGTGTTTCTTCTCGTTCTCTCTCTCTGAGTCAGCCTTTCACTCAGTCGCTTCCTTTTGTACCTAAAAGCTGTGTCAACAAGATTTTTCTCGACACTGCATGTTAATCAAAAACGGTGAGGAAGCAATATTTGTACATCATTATTGAAGGTATGATGAGATGGAGAGCTATGATTAAAGTTGTCTTTCCAATGAATCCCCTGACAGAAATCAACGAAATTATGCCTACACAGTGGAGAATACGCACATACTTAACTAAATGTACGTGCTAACTGCTGATTCAAGCAATAATTATACCCTCATGGTAGGTAAAGCCATAAAGAAACGACTATCAATTAATTACATACCTGTGCACGTCTTATTTTTTTCCACCTAATTCTTCCGTTTCAAAGAACATCAAGCATTAATTAATATATCTAGTCATACTAACCTGAATTTCAGAAGGTAAACGGGAACACATTTCCACTCAAACGAGGATTTCAAGGAATCTAAGATGTGCGTAGGTGTTTAATCGTGCAAAAGATTTGTGCAAAGCACTTTCGTTCCCATGAAGTATTTTTGAGAACACCTTTTGTCAATGTAAATCCCAACTTTAAGAATTTGCATCAAAGACAAAATTTAGTGACCCAGCTTAGGGAGATCAATTACGTATTCAGTTTAGTGGGAAAAAAATAATAAACTAGGAGGAAAACATGTAATAATAGAGATTTAAGCTGTGTGTGCATAAGATACATATTTGCTTTGAGTTTGGGGATTTAGCTAGAACGTAGAAAAATCATTCATCTTTGTAGCTAAAAAAGTTTATTTAGCCTTCAACATTAGGCCGAAAATAGCTCCATTAGGAACTTGTTTGATCTACAATATTTATAAATTAAGTACTACAACAGAGTAACCGGTTCTTCTAATATTTACATGTTTTGTATTCCTTTTCTTCTGAAGCCCACGCATTTGTAAGTAAAGTAGTCTTAATGTAAGCTTGTTAAATACTCGATGGGGAAATAATACAAATAATAATACATGGCGCATACACAGCATTTATTCGATGACGCAATTAACCTGGCTCCAAACCCACGCAGTGTTTCAAACATCGCCAAGGTAATTATATCAACTTTGTGTACCGTTCATCCTGCTCTTATGAGCACACAAGCTTAAGAAGTGACATGTGACACTTACAAGTCGTCGAGTAAAGCTGAATAAATACAAAGAACGAATGACTACAACACAATTACCGTACTACAATTGCGTAGAAACTTTATTTCGCAATACCGAATTTGAATGGAGCTTCTCTAGCCCAGTCAAGAGTGTCTGCTTTAGTAGGTATGACCGTATAACTTAAGAATGAATGGGTACTTTACATTTAGCCACACAAACACATTCATAAATGGGGTCAGTACTACAAGCTCTTTATGCTTCACACACCAAATTATACTTGCTTGCAGGCAGACACTCTTGAAGAATAACTCCAACTTTTTTCCCTGGTCAACTTTCTCCATAGTATAATAGTTGGACATGAATACTACACACAGGTATCTGAGCCAACTATACATGATGCTGATGATAACACAGCGGCAAATGACGACGAAGAGTCCTGCTCCTATATTCAAGTAAAGTACATTATATTTTACTGGATTAAGAGGAGAAAAGCTGGCTCATTTTTTCTAAGGACCAACCGCTTCTCACTGGATCTCATTCTTCTCCCAGGCTGCTTCACTTCCTTTCTCTCCTTTTGTTGCTACTTTGTCTCATCTCCCATATTGTTATCTTCCACCAAGTTTTTTTTGTTACTGATGGTGCTACAATGGCTACTAGGTTGGAGCACCACTGAGATATATCCAACAGCCGCTGTCAGTGCACCTTATGCTCTCTGAGGAAAGTTGAAGATAAAGTGGATAATATTATGTAGTAGTGTGGTAGGTAGTCATAGTATAATGCAATGGTCGAAAAAGTACAGTGCGTGGAATTTGTCTTATTCCTTTTCCTAGCAACTCATACTGATATACCATTATTATGGTACTTTAACACACACACATGCCAACTTTCTCGAACAACCTGTGTGTGCCTGCGAAGAATTTGAAATGGGCCGTTGTAACCCCTCTACTAGAAAATGAGGAGGAATACAAAGACGGGAAAATAGTTATATTTTTTTCTCTGTCTCTACGGGAGGAAGGAAGTCAGCAGAAATGCTACTTTACTTCAGTTAGGGAAGCTGTGCTGCAGCAATAGGGAAAACTTTCCAGGAGAACGTAATCGTCGAGTATTATACATTGACCAGTTACAAAGTGCATTTTTATGCAGTTTTGCGCACCTCCAAGAAGGCTAGAAACGTATTTTCTCTACGTTTTTGAAATGGTTGCTACATCATCCAATAACAAAAGAAGAAATATCACGACGACCATAACAGCGACCACATCAACACCGCAAAGTTTAACCGAACTACCTAGTTCTCTTTTTATTATGATTATTGCTAAAAAGGATCATCAGCATTGTCATCGTCATCATCGTCATTGGATTTTAGGAATGTTGAAATGGCGATTCTATTATGTACTTTAAACGAGAAAGTTGTTCTGCTTGACTTTCCCTTTCTCTTCAACTCGCTCAACTTACTCTTCATTTCTTATTACTAATAATAATAATAACAATGAATAAAAAGTAGAGATGGCATAATAACATAAGGAAAGTTTCAAACATATTTTGTTGGTTACGTCATTTTGGCATAGATACATATTCACTAGTGGTCATTGGCCAATAGTTGAGTTTCACTATCAAAGTCCCCTATATAGTTATATAAGCATAGGTATCTCTTATTCTCCACACTGAACAAACTCCCTTTGTTTCTTTTCATTTTTATCTGTTGCATTTTCTTACAAGCTGGTGTTGGTGTCCTATTAAAACTGGTAACTTTTTATATACACACACATACAAGCATTGATGCATGTTTAAAAAGTTACTTATGTGAGTGAACTAGCACTGTTACTGCTGCTGGTGGTGTAACTCACACTGTAGCTGGGAACAAGGTACGCCAAAGTCTCGGGAAAAACTTTAATAACGATTGTGTGTGTCTACAGTTTTGCTTGAGGTCAATCGAGGCTAGGCTCCAGTTGACTTGAGTTGACAATGCGAGCAATTTATCGTCTCTGTACAGATGAGCCCTTGTGAGCTACAAATTCTCAGAGAGAGAGAGAGACGAGCAGGCGAAGAAGATATGATAAATTTTAAATTATATTCTCTGTGTAACCTTAGCAGGAGAAGTCCGAAACGGAGAAGGAAAGAGAGAAAGAGCAACCCCACCACTACCAATTTAAGTGAGGCACACACACAAAGGCGAAAAAGATGACAAAAGTTTTACCATTTATTTTAACGTTTCACTATGATCTTCTTCACCAACCAGTTTTAATAGAATTGAAATAAAAGTTTTTTGCTCTTCGATGGAGAACAATAGGAGAAAAAGACGATGAACAAGGAAAGCAGCAGAGAATTGTAGAAATTGTCTGGTTGCTAGTGTGCTGCTGCTGCCCTGTTAGCAAAAAGTAAAAACAACAATTTGATGACTTACATTTACTTTTCCTTTACAATTTTCCCTTACTTTTCAGAGGAATGTGTCTATATATAGCATGACGCACACCTAACCTAGCTGGCTATATAGCTAAACTAATTTTTTTCGCTCCTTCCAAATACAGAGAGAAGCAGACTACTACTCAAGCAACCAACTTGTACATTGAAAGTTGAGACAAGGTGACACATTTTATACACATATCTAACACGTAACCTGTTTCACTAGTATTCCAACTATTTCCAATAATATTTCTCTCAAACAATGTCTCTCAGTACTCTCATCTAAGTTATTGGTGTACTTTACTTTTAAGAAAGTTAGCACTACTCTGAAAACTTGCAGCCTTTTGTATGTGTGTGTATGGATGGATATAATAACAATCATGGAAATGAAGAAGTAAGTCTCTCGGAAGGGACACAACATGAACAATAGGAAAATGCTATCAAGTCGACAGTAAAATAAGAAACCTCTTAAACGCAATTCAATTCTTTCAACTGCTGACACAAATGCATATTTTATTGCGTTGTTAGAGAAACCAATGCAAATAATACTTTATTCATCATTTCGTTTCTATATACCACCATATATACACCGTTCTCCTCCAATCTCTATTTTCATGTAAAAATAATCGTGTTTTCATGGCTCTCTCACTCTTTGTGTGTATGTATTTTCAAGAACATATTAATAATCTTGTTTATCATCTGGTGAGAAGATTGCAGCTCCCTTTTTCGAGGTTTTTCAATAATGTTTTGTTGCTTTAGGTAATAACAAGATTCCTTTTTGATTTTATACAGAGTGTTACTATTTGCTTCTTTCAGAAAACATTTCCATTTTAAATTTTTATTATTTCTTCATTTAAAATGGAGATCAATTTGCTTTTTCAGATTTTCGCGTTTTTGTGATGTAAATGATTGTATTGAAGAAATGGATTGTTAAAAGATTTGAATTCAATTCCCTAGCGAATAATTTAGGGGAAAATTGTATTTCAATATTTTTCTTGGAAACATTTACTAAACATATTTAGCGGAAAAATGTATTAAAGCATAAAGCACATGAATAAGAGTAGAACCTTTGGTTTGTGTCTAGAAAGCGAAACACACACACAAAAGGTAAGTATAAAAATAACAAGAAATGATAAACGCCAAAAAAAAACGTTGTAGTTGGTTGCAACACCATTCAAGTTTTTAAGAGAAAAATATAATAGCATTCTTTTCTTCGCTGAAAGGGAAAAGGACAAGCGTGAAATACCATGTAAGTAATTTGTAGTAACTCAAAAGTTATCGCTCACATACACTCTTCATGCACTCTCACTCTCGTTGGCGGCTCTTTGCCCTGGTTGGTTACACAACTCTCACAAGCACAGAGTACACCAGGGTAAAACTCTCCTAAATATGAGGTAAATGTTTACACAAGAAAAATTCAGAGATTTGAACAAGAATTTTGTTTACACATTCTACTAGCGCGAGTAGAATTTCACGCGACAACTAGACAGAGCACTTTCAATTCAAGTTGATTTGTGACTCACAACTTGTATGTTACATTTTAACTGTATAAATTGAGCGAGAATAAGTATAATATCTAGTACATAAACAGTGTAAATCCGAACAAAGCTTGAGGTTAACCCTACTTTTATCAATTTTGCTGTGATTACTCCTTCATTACATGGAATCGACAAATCAAAAAAAATCATGTTGAATTGGTTTTTCCGAATAGATATGGTTTCTAGTTTTACTCCACAATTAATTGTAATTATAGACAAGTCGAGTCAAGTAGTACAAGATCAAGTACGTGCTTAACTCAGCTCTTTCTAAAAAAACTCCATCACTACTTATTATTTCATGCCAATGCACATGAAAACTTATAAGTGTATATGCCATTACTTGACTTCTGTGCTACATTCGCTTGCGCATCATTTTGTCAAATGGAGTATAATTTATGTAAACTAGTACATTATGATAATTTAACGATATGCATTTGACTCTCTCTATAATGGACCCAAAGCTCTAAGATATTGCTCATAACCGTTACAGGCTACCTGTTTTTAGCTATGATAAATTTTCTTTAGGCGAAAATGTTACCACTGAACTAAGCCGTTATAGATAGAGTCAATTGTACATGATTACATGCTAAAAAGTTTGAATGATTTTGGGATCACTGGAGTGAGTGCTTCTTGTCAATCAATGGTTGAAATAAGGATAAATAAAAAGAACTTTTCTCCATCTCTTGATGACTTCTCTATTTAATGATCAGTGCATATCATATGAGGTTCATCGACGAGATAACTTTTATTAAAATTCGCAGTTCATATTGTTCTATGCATTCTCAAGTATACATACATGAACCCATTTTGACTACATCTTATGAGATTGGATTTGTAGAGCAACCACAGAATACTGCATAAACTTTGATGGAAGTGGTCGAGTTTGGAAATGCTTATTTGCGCGAGAGCAGTCAACAGATTTTGCCTGCCAAAAATGTGAACTATCGTAGGGAACTGAAAATATATTGAAAATAGTAGGCAGGCTATTTTCATATAATTCTAGAGAACTACATATAAAAGCCATTTTAGCAAGGAACATATTTTGTTGCTACCGAAATAAGATTATAGATTAAATTGATTTAGGTATTTTAAGAAGAAGAAGTAGGAGCAGAGATGGGCAGGGGCAGAGAAAGAGAGAATTTGAAGATGAACGTATGCTTACATCAGCCTTTTCCAGTCCATTAAAGACACTCTACTTTCTCTGACTCCCTGTTCTCCAACCACGACTTTTGGCTAGGCAAGGCAGAAATAATATAGAAAATTGGAATAATGAGACGGATAGGATTTCAAACTTGTACTACTTGCTCCCAACGAAACTTCCTAAATTACTTGAATCCTGTCCAGGAGAAAAATAAATAAATGTTACCTTTCACTTACTTACGGTTCTTCTAGATTACTTTTACATACTTTCTATATACATTTCTTGTTAATTCAAATATATATATGTATTTTTATTCGAGGAAACGACTACTTTAGATATACCACTCAATTGCTTTTGGTAGTCGTGTGTTTATTGCATATTCACATTAAAACACCAGTTCAACAATGCCTTATTGAAACTTTTTTTTGTTAAAGATGAATTCTTTTTCTTGAGACTCAGCCTCGAATCTTGCCTTAAGCCCACAACTGACTGATTTTACTGATTTCTTCTTTTTATATAGTAAAATAATAATACACGAAAACATAAAACCAAGTAGGTGTAATATGATGGGCCATATGAGAAAAAAACGGTCGGCAGAACAGACATTCCTTTCGTCAGCATTGCACTTTTCAACTATAAGCCACGAACACTGGTGTATGATGATATCAGTAAGTACTCATCTCATAATCCACTGATGGGGCCACTACTGTTTCCTTTGACGACGTCTTGTACCACTGCTCTTCTCTCTCTAGGATTCATATAATGATGGTATGTAATAAAATACATACATAACGCTCATTTTATGACATTTTATATGGAGCGTGTGTGTTTTCCTTTTTTCTCCCTAAACCCCGTCACTAGTCACCATCAGCACCATCACTTAGTTGACTTGTTCGTTCTCTCGTGTTCTTCATTCGTCGTGAATGACATGGCAGTCAAGATGAGAACATAAAAGCGGAAATGATGCTTGAACGACGTTGCATACTAAGGAAGAAGACATTTTTTCCTAAACGACAATCATTATGACACTGCAAATCTGATCTCCTTCGTTTTTCTCAGAGAAGGAGAATAGTCAGGAAAAGAAAGAAATGTATATGCCAAGGTATGTATATGTAGTAGAGTCACAGAGTAGCTGACGTAGAAGTCGTTTTCTTCATCTGCGTAGACATGTGCATGTTGGTATAAGTACATACATATGTTGCTTGGTATATAACTTTAGTGGAGAAAGGTAAGTGAGTGTGCATGAATACTGGTGCACTTTCCAGTATGTACGATTGTTTTGCAGCAGAAAAAATGCCATGTGCATGAGTGAAAGCAGTGAATGAGTAGAAAACGAAAAGAACAGAGCACACTGCATAAAATACTTCTGGCCTTTTCTTGTTGAGTAGTGATACTTGAAACTGAAAGCATGTAAACAGTTAGGAGAAGTAAGCAAGATAAGGGAAACAGAAAGTGTTTAGAAAATAAAGTGTGAGAAGTATCTATAACCCTTCTATTTACTTCTATCTATCTTTCTTTGTTGGTTTCATTCTCACTTTGCTTATATGCTTGTTTATCGAGGGATACAATGTGTAGATAGTTTTTTAGGTGAAGCTCAGAAAACGTAATAATACCATGTCTGTTTTTGGCGGGCGTTCAACGGTTCATCAGTGCCAAACTTGTCTCCATGGGCCCTTACCTCATGTTCTTTTGCCAGAGATGAACGGAGATGAAAATGTGTGCACACGTTTTGCGCGAAAATGCAAGTGTGGGTGGATGGAGTACATTTCATTGAGTTTGGTGTGGGGTGTTGCTGAAATGATATTGGTACCATTGTCATAAATATAACTCTCACCTACTTTCTCTGAATATAATATCATAGCTTTTGATTGTTACAGTAGAAGTAGAGACCCCATTAATTTGATGCCTTTGCATTTAAAGGTGTGAAGCAAGATACACACTATAATATGGATACTAATCGTGATTAGAAAAATGTAAGTGGATAAAATAATCTGCTTCGACGAAATATTGTACGTTTATAAATTTCTGCTATAAAGCACAAGGAAAGTAGTGGCTGAAAACCGCAACTTTTTTGTGGTGAAATCCTCTTCGCTTCCTCTCTGCTTTGTTTGCTCCATCTCCCTGAAGAGATAAAAATATCCACTAAGCAAATAGGCTTAAAGTTAAGCCATTCTCTCTGCTTTGCACAGTTCCTTCCCCAACAAGCAGAGGAAGAAACAAAATTAGCAGAAAGTTTGATCACGGAAAGAAATCCAGAATTCCTTTGTTAGACCGAAACCCAAAACGTATTTATGTATAATGCTGACTATTATCAGTTGATATAGAATTAAATATACTATGTGTCTTCCATGTAACAGCAAATAAGTAATAGACACTACGTAATATACCCCACAGACATCAAGACCAGAAAGGTTTGTCGGTTTTTCTCAAGTTAATTGTGACTACCAGGCGAGGGAGTGTCTCTGACTGGATAAAAGAGGTAAGAAGAACTTTTGGCGACACTTGCCTTTTTGCCGTTTCTCTCAACTCTCAACTCCCAACATATGTGTTGTGAATATTTATTCTTCTCAACTCAAGGTGTCCCTAGTTACAGGGATATCTTCATTCGAAAGGCTTGGCTAGGAGCGCAGCCTTGTTCAGTAATGAGCATGCATTATTATAAAATTTGATTACCTATGCACTTATTTTATTCTGAAAATGTCTGTGTTGTTAAAATTAAACGAGTAATAATTTTTTTGCAGCATGCCATCATTTTATCCTCAAAAAATGTTGAACTCAAACTATCCATTTCACAATTTATATGTCTTCTATAAGCACCTTACTGCTTTGCTATTGATAGCTGGTAGTGTAGCGGTGAAGTAGTAAGGAATAGAGAACTAGTCAAGATCTCTATCTTTTATGTAATGCCTTTGGCACTTGTAATAAATCCGTGTTACGTTTCATTCTACACACTCTGAAGAAAGACTTACAGCAAGAGAGAGGGAAAGAGTCGCACTTTTCTTTACTACTTTACTTTTCTTTCCCTTGTCTGTCTATCTATATATCTTGCGTGTTAACTTGCAAAGTAAAGAAAAGACAGGTAGAAAGGCAGACGTTGATGATGATTTTGGTAGTTGTGTGGTGGTAAGATAGTTCATTCCACCGTCTTTTTCTTGGCACATTTGTCGGGAAACGCATACAATTTGTTATATATGGGCTTCTTCTATAATATGCATGCATTTCGTCTCGTCGTGAAAAAGTTTGACATTTCGCTGAGAGGGGAGAAGACAAGTTAAATGGCATGAGTAAAAGAGGAGTAGAGTGTGAGTGTATTACCTTGTATGGATGACATAATGAGTTATCCGGCTGTTGTGAGTGTCAAGTGGCGGTGCCCAAGAGAGGTTCACAGAACGGGAAGTAAAGGCCAGAATCAAGGGCATCCCTGGAGGATCCGGAACGGCTGTCAACGGGAAAAAAGAAAGGAAACCGTTATTACAAAGTAAAACACGAAGACGAACAACAACAAATAATATTGCTGGGAGTGGTACGCGTTTAGTACGTATCACCATATCAGGACCATCATTGCTATCACCATTTCAGTTTTATAAATAAATATAGTACTAAAAGAGCAACAAAACGTTGGATTCCTTCAACTATAAGAACAATATGAGACGGTGATGAAGTGAAAGGAGGACGGATACGAAGAAGAGTCGGTGTGTAGGGTACTTTTTACACCACACAATAAACCATAGTACTCTTTGTCGTACTTTATATGCCTTTCTATATTCTCATTCTTGGTGTCTCAGAAATAATTCAGTTTCGCACGCCAAGTTCATTAATCTGAATTAAATTCCCTGACGGCACTCTATTTTTCACTAGCCGTTTTATGAGCTTCTCTCTTTCTTCTTCTCAGAAAAGTCATGAAAGAAGAAAAGTGTGACTTTAAAAGCTGTGCAGGGAGTAGAAATATAGGTAGATATGTATAAATTTACTGACAGAACAGCACACTACTTGCTTTTCATCCAAATGACGACAAAACCGTTGGTTTCAATGTCATACCACTAAAACAAGTTTGTTGTCAATAAAATTGTAGTTGATTAGCAAAAATATGTCCACTACCACCGCACATAAATTCGTATTTCATAAATTAACGAAGGGTAAGTTATAATTCATTGCAAATATCTGTACACAGTCGCTTTAGCGGTTATTTTGATGTTATGTTAAAAAAATGTAAAGGTACATTTCACAGTGGAGCAAGACACACACGAAATTGTGAGGTGAGTTGAATAATGAATGGAAGAGGAAGGCAGTGAATTGAGTGGAAAAAGGAAGCGACGAAAATGGATGATGAAAATGTTAAAGTACATTTATGAAAGCACATTTCCATAGGCACTTTTACAGAAGAAAGCTTTCAAACGGAAGAGAAAACTCTTTCCGGATATTTCGTCTCAGAAGATCTAATGTATTCACTTACTTTGTCGATTCAACTCACTCACAAAGTACAGTGCGAAAATGATCTGCGCAAATATTATGACAAAGGATGAGTGGTGAAACAAAAAGACGGAAAAATAAATTGGACAGGGATTTAAGTAACAAATGGAAAATGAAGGCGAGATTTTTTTTCCAGAGTAAAGCCATTTCCACCGCACTTTGAAGAGTGTTGACACATTACAAGATACCATTAATAAAGTATTTTGTTAAAAATATACGGGATCAAATTCACAACTTGGGCAGAATAAAAAATATCGGTACTCTGTACAAAAGTCTGCAGCTTTTCAGATTGATTTTGCAATACTTTTCAGGTTTTACTTTTTCACTGATTTTTTTTCCTTTTTAAAAAAATACCAATTTTGGAAGATTTGGTATTGCTCCGTCTTGTTGATAATATACGGACAGGAATAATGGCTTCCAAAAACTTTTAAAGGATATTTCCGAAATGTGAAGCAGCGGCAGGAAATGGTCTAGCTGATTGTGAGTGGGAGCACTGAGCAGGATATAAGTAATGCAACGCATTTATTCTGGCAAGGAGAATGATGAAAACCAACAAGAAAAACTAGTTAGCGGAGTAAGCGGAGAGCGGGAGAGAGAGATAGGAAGCAGCATAAGTACCTTTTTATTTTTATTTTTAGACACACGTAGAACATATCAGTACATCGGAATGTGTTGCTGCGGAGAAGCAGCAGCATAAATAAATGTGATGCTATGATGACGATGATGATGGAATAGCCTTGGAGATGGATTCGGAAAGGAAGATGGATGACCAGACGAAAAACGACTTTTCTTTTTTAAAACACAGAGGAAGAGAAGAGAGAAAGTAGAAAAAGACGATGAAACTCGATCGAATTGTACACCATAAACGAAATTCATCTTATTACAGAATAGCCTGAGATATAGATGAGTGGCATCAGTGTTATTGGTTTGCTAGCATATATGTATTTTCAAAGAGCCTGAAATGAGATTGCCTACTACATTCATGGAAGTAAGTACTTCAATTGAAGTACCACCACTAGACACCAGTGTGCTTCCCTACTTTTTTGTTCCTTACAACGAACAAAAAAAATCCATGAATTTTGGATCATGAATAGTGTGATCTTAAACGATATATATGCTGTACATACATGCATGTACCCGGGATTCGTCTCTGAGAGAGAAAATAAATAAATAAATATTTTTTATACTTTCCTCCGTTTATTATTATATTTATGGAGGCTAAAGGCGTGATTAAACTATGTATGAAATTCCCTGTTGTTTTTTCTGAATTCTTCTTTACAGACGAAGCAAGAATGAGGAGGTTGAAATAGTTCGCTGTGTTGAGATGGTATAACTGCTTTACTTACATTGGAAACGGACTTTGTGAGAAAGGAGGACATTTTGATTTTTTTAAAGATAGGAAAAACGTCACGCATCATCTGTGCATATAGCAGTAGCAGTTGAAAAGCTGTTGTTCTTCCTGCAAAACAAGACCGGCTATGAATGAGGATTTTCGGAGGCATCAGCAGGACTCTGGTACCAGTATCCAAGATCACCGCGCAAAATGATGAGGTAGTGGTGGTATGTTGGGCACACTCTTGACTTTCCCTTCCTTTATCATTTTTTTGTGTGCCACATCTCCATGTCTGCTTGGTTTTTGTCTTTACAATTTCTGCTTGGTAAACGGAATGATGGTGGAAGGAGAAAATTCGCCTTTGTTTAGTAGAGTAATATAAAGGCATGTACACATGAGCACGTCTTATAACTAGAGAGAGATATTATTGTTTGCATGTCTTTGGTACATTGAATTTTTTGTTCTTATGCATTGTTCGTTGGCCTGTATCAGTATTTATGCATTATAAAAATGCAAGTCCGTATATTCAGTAGTACTGCGTATAGCAAACGAACGATGGCTCAGCAGCTTAACTTAAAACATTGGCTATCAATCCATCTAAAATGTTGAAGGCATTTTATGGGATACACGGAGAATAGACTTGTATTTTTTAACATTTATATGAAGTGATAGCATATACACCAGCCGTTTAAGCTGTAGTTTTTTTTAGATTCAAAAAGGTGGAGAGGAAGAGGACCATGCATGTTCATCAAGGCGTATATATAGCTGCTCGAGAATGTATGTACTTATGATCCGTTTGCCTTGTTGGAGGATGGAGGAGACATAGAGTGGAAGAGAGAATCTTTTGGAGTAAAGCAAATCCATATTTTCTGGTCTGGTGAATAAAATAATGGGAAAGCACACCACAGGAGATTTTCCATAAAACGATGAGAATAGATGTAGCGAATCAAGAAAATGCCTCTTTATTCTGCTACCACTGCCTGTCGTTTTTATAGATAGATGTAAACGTGCCCATCCACTTCCGTGGCTAGGTAAGACTCATACATTGCTTATTTTATTATGATTCGATATTGTCAATAGTGTATAATGTTTTGTGTACAAGTAGGAGAAGAAGCAGCAGCAGCATTGATGATGGTGGCAGGAGTTGTAGTAGTAGCAAGGAAAAACATCTCACATTCGTATCGCACTACTTTTCTTATAATCCTGCTGACTATACAGTGTAATGTGTGGTGATGTGGTAGCGATGAGAAGAGGAGAAAGAGAAAGCAATGGTACCTAGGGCTAGTGGCAGAGGAGAAAACGATGGGGCGATGAGGATGTTTCTACGTACGTGCGTGCTCTTAAGCCAGTGAGCCAGCTTTATTTTACAATGTGACGAAAATGATTCAACCAACTAGACTGCCGTCGCTGCTACTACTGTTACTACCAAGACTAATACTTCTGTTACTACGAATGCGATTGTTAAGACTGGTCCTGTGTGAATCTTTAACACGTTTTGCATACTCTCCGTCCAAATATAGCATTTTCCCTTTTCTCTCCTATATCCCGTCAATTATATATTTAAACTTGCTCAGATGCTATAGACCAGTTTAATGATTGACTGACTCTCAAACTGTATTAGCTTAGCATGTACATATAATGGTAGCACACTATCACAATAACAGCAGTAGTTGTTTGCAATTTCGTCAAATTTTTCTTTCCTGCAGTTATATGTATACACCTTAAACAAGTGTGTCGCAAAAAAATTGATGAAAGGAAAAGCGCACCAAGATATAAGGCAGTCACTTCATTGCTAGAAGTGTGTTGTGTGTGTGAGCGCGTTGTCCCTGTAAATCTGTTTAATACGAGGAAAGCCCAAGTTTAGTGACTTGAGTGGTGGTGATGGTAGTGGTGGCGGTGATGGTTCTGCATCCTTCTCTAGTTAGTTTAAAGTATACTGGTAACAGCGGGATTGGGAGTACCATCAGGAGCGGAAGTGTCTCGCTGACACCGTCTAAATTATATAGTAACAGGAAGGGTGGGCTCCTTGTCTCTCTCTTTCGGCTAGGTATGCACACACATAATATGCAACATCGTTTATGTCAATAGAGTGAAACAACCCATACATATACATATTTGTAGTTTTCTGCAAGGTAATAATAACGGCAGCGAAGGATATTTCTTGTGAAAAGCATCCACACACATTTTATGTCTTGTATCATAGAGACTCCATTTCCGTTTCACATCTTGTTCGTCACACAAACTCCCATATTTTGCATTCCACCAACAATCCTGTAACTAAAGTACCTATGTCTGTCAATAGGGACATTAAGCAAGCGAAATAAATGCCTACTCTCATGCAATACCTTTTCAGTAGAAGCCGTTTTGCCACAATGTTATGTGCTGCCTATAAAATCACAATCAGACAAACTACATGTGATATTCTAAAACGAGCTGAGTATTTACTTGCTCCCCTCTTGGTGGTACTTTACCCATAAACTATTCAATGCTGCCATTAACATCGGTTTTTCGTCATACTCATGATAATGGCGAAAGAAACTAATAGCTTTCGGTGTAAACTAGCCATGACGCTGCGTTTTTGCGTCCTAACACCCAAAAACATCATATATGTGTTTTTCAAGAGGTACCACTGGGAGTTCCATACATTTCGATACTTTCATACGTGCCCCTTGAAAATGGCAGCCATTTATGCCTATCGTATTTTTTCCATTCCTGTTTCAAAAATATATTACTGCATACTGTTATAAAATTATTCGCTTAATTTTAATTTAACTGAGATTTCGTGGCTAGTAACTGGTTTATGTTTTTACATGTTCATATACATAACACTCTGGTTGGAAATAAATTTATTTCTACGCATAAATTAGAGGAAAGGATACTCGTAAATTTGTGTAATTTTTTAGAACATGTCGAAACTACAGTCAATTTTGAATTTTATCATTTGCATCTACATTTGTGCGTACATGTATAATAAAAACATTTATAATCATACTTTCTCAACTTGGAGGGATTTTACTACATATCATGCCAGCATTACAGCCAGTAGTTGCGGCATTGTTACGCGAAGCAGCAGGAACAAACTCTTAAGAGGAGATAAAATGAAAATGGAAAAGTCATTTTCCCATCTATATGTAAATCAGCTAGTATATAGCTTGCACGATCCCTCCAATTGTTGAGTATGACGGTCGAATCACTTTTAATAACCTCAAAATTTGAAATTTCTCAACGCACCGCATAAACCAACTAGAAGGAAAAGTGGGAATGAGAAGGGAGCAGGAGAAGAGGAATGATTAATTTTGAGCTGTGATTCATAAACGGCAGCGGTGAAAGAAAACAGGTGATACCTAACATAACGGAATGAACACAATCATTCCATTTCCGCCACGGTTCTTAACTATAATTTCCTGTGGCAGTGCTGCGCCGATGCTGTTGATGATGAAGGTCTAGTTATGTGCTTGTGCAAAGTTTTTTTTTCTTATTTCACACTATTAGCATTTGAAGACAGCTACTGTTCTGTGTGTTGAAGAAACCTAAGAAAACGAGAGAAGAATTGATATCCCAAGACACATAGAGAGAGAGTGCGTGTGAAAGTATACGTACAACTCGAAAATTATATTCAGATGTATACAATTTTATAGGTAAAAGCACAAAACTTGATCTATGTGCGTGTCAAAATTGTCTCCTTCTCGTGAAAACTTTTTTGCACATATGAAAACGAAGAAACAGGGTCTGGAAAAAAGCTCACACAACATTACACACACTTGGGTGGAGGTAAAAAAGGTGTGCTCCTTCACTACTAGCAAATCTACATGAAGAGAGAGAGAGAGCTCTTCAATATCGCTTCCTTCATTGAATACGATCCTTGTTGGTCTTTCCTATGCATACACACACACCTTTCTCCTTACTTTCACTTTTACACACTACTTTCGTCTAGAAAAGTAAAAGGAGAAAATAAGAGGAAAATGGTAAAGAAAGACAAGATGTTTGAATTATTCATGGGACGGCCGAGTCACTCATCTGCTCACTTGGTTTATCTTTTTACTCCCTCTTCATGTCTCGTTGCTCTCGTCTCTCTCTCTCTACCTCCTTTACATCCTGCCAGCTCAAATCAGGTCACATAAGGATTTGAGATACACAAAGAATTCCGACATAACAAGAAAAAAGAAAGGAAGAATGTGATATAAGTTACATAGAAACCTTAAAATACGGCGTATGGAGAAACCGAGTTCTGAGAAAGACCTTGCTCATGCCGTTTCTAATGTACAATACTTTGTGTCTCTCTGTGCGTCTCATCGTATATTAAGGAAAAGGATGAGATGGAGAAAAAGAGCTCTCGGTATAATGGGTGTCTGTATTTTGTGATACAATGTTGCAGTTCCAGCACATCTCTTTTTTCTCCTTCATAACTTTAAATCTACGTGACTTCAATCTAAGATTGTGAAAAGAAAACCTCTGAGAAAGGCATTCCTCTTGCTAAGTCACTTTCTTCAATCTTACTCTTCCTTCCCTACAATTTCTTCAGGAGGGAATGACGCCTTTTCTTGTGTTGCTGCTTTCGAATGCTTATGTCGCATTGTGAATTGCGCTCCATGCACAACAACGAACTGACTGACTGGTAAATATGTTTAGATGCGGAAAATATAAGCCGCTCCACTAGTAATGCATACATGTGTACTTGAGTAATAGGCATGATATTTGTGAAAAGAATCGAGAAAAAAATGAGAGAACCAGGATGAATGTTGGGTCGTGTTTGGATGAATATGTCAGCTTTTGGGTGCTAGTAAATTGGTCCCTTTACTTCGTATTTTAAAAGCAATGTGTAGGACAATGACTGAGAAAGGATAATAGAGAATGCAGAAACAGATTATCAATAGAGGATGGTGCACAATGGACGGAGATATTTTCACCATGATTCAAAGCATGCAACTACATCAGCAATGTTGACAACCGGCAGCTCTGAGGGAAAGCGATGTTTAGGAAGATTATATTTGAGCACATGTGGATGCAGAGGCGTTGTGTATACTGTGTCTCTGCTTCATAGTCTATGACTTTTTGGTGACATTCAAGGAAAAAGTGGTGTTGATGGTGTGACAGGAGTTTTGAATGAATTGAGGTTATTTTGCCAGTAGGTTTTCAACCCTTACTATTAGATTATATGGCACTCCTTTCTTCCGCATTTTTATCCCTAGTATATTGCAAATAGAGATACAAAACTTGATAAAAACTTGTAAATCAATTACATGTCAGGTGAAGTTCACTCGCACAGAAAAGGGGAAAAGCCAAACAAGGAGGAGAAGAATGAAAATAATGTTTTGAAGGAAAGCAGGTCTATAACATGCAGGTGTATTAGGAAGTGTGCTCACAAGTTTGCTAACTTTCATCTTCATCCCACGCAAAATGCTCTTGCCATTCGTATATAAGAGCCTTATATAAAATTTTACTTGTGCTCATAGATGCAAAATAAAAATTAAATGCAGAAGTATAAGTGATGGCGGCAAAAAAGTTCTAAAAAATGTGGCAACATGCATTGACAAGCATTCGAATTCAGCCGTCGCCCACACAACTTTTACTGAAAACTTTTTCTCCGCATGTAAGGACTCATCGAGTTGTTTGCTGCATGTGAGTGTGGGACAAACATTGTGTAGTGCAGAGACATGAATCACAGCAAATACTAATAATCTGACACATCAATTGCATGTATCAAGAGGCCAGGCAATGTACCACCAGACATGGATGTCCCATTGTTACACCATGTATCATTTTTTATATCTTCCGTTATCCTTCGCTTTTCCACTCTCTTTCGACCTTTCATAAATTATTACACATTTTTGCGCTATTATTAGGTGCAAAAAGTGAAGGTTTTCACTACGAAGAGAACAAAGAAGAAAAAATATGAGCCCCGACATGATTTATGGTGAGTTGGTTCATGAGCAAAACATATTTTATGACTACAAAAAGTATCTGTTTGTATTTTTGTAACTGTGGACTTTTTTTGTACAAAAGTTGTTACCCATTGAAAAAGGTACAGAAACATTCATTTTTCAAGAGAAATGGTTTTAAAAACATCCCAACTCAAACCTACACAAATTTGTGATTGGGAATGCATAATGACTATCCTGTAGTCAATTTCCATGCTCCCTTGATACTACGGTGATAACCTCGCTAAAGTTACAAGAGAATAAGAGACACTCACTTACAAGATGTTCAATCCGCAAAAACGCAACTTGTATTTGAATAGCACACAAAAAGTTAACTTAGCATTTGTCTTAAGCATGTTTTCCTTGCTCCTTTCTTGTTTTGCTCTTATTGTTTTGGTTTTAAAATTGAACGGTCGGGATGCTATTCTCCTTCATTAAATATTCATGTAAATCTATTTGTATTCATTGCGGAAGCATTTTCCAGAGCAATGAAGATTTCATATGCATTCGTATTCTTACGTGGAAAAGGGCTATGCATTCTTTATTCTCCGTATTTACATATCTTCCACTTTGCATACATGTGTAAAAACAATTAGCGAATACTTGCTGCAAGTGTGCCAAGCAAAGTTGCCACAAAAATACCACTTTTAGTACTGATTTGTCATGTGTAATGTTGCGAAAGATGTGCGAATCCAAACGTTTGTTTGTGCTACATTTTGCTTTTTTTAAATTGCGAATTGTTTCTTAATATCCATCTTGATAAACGAATATCTATACGCGTATAACAGAATATGCTAAGGTCACTTTTGCTCAAGACGATTGTGCAACCCAGCTTCGTTCCCAACTCACTTCTTCAATCCAAACTGCAATGGCTGATATGTATGCAAGAAGGTAAACAAAAGGTTTTTCAGTCTAGATTCGTCCGACGGTGAAAAGAAGAAAGTTACAATGATAAAAGGGGTAAGTACGATGCACACCCCAATCAGTTTTTGCTGTTTCGGTATGTAAGGTACGTCCTCAAGATTGTTTCTGTTTGCACAAAACGAAACCAGTCAGTCTAAAAAAGAGCGTACTCCTATAGATTTATGTGTACAAAATGATTATGTGAGGAGAATAAAGGAGAGAGGGGGAACAGACGGAGACATGGAGAATATGTGTGTACACAGGTCTAAAAATTGAGTTTATAAAGAGAAAAGCAGTATGTTTGTTAGAAATACATGGAATATTTTATAAAAGAAGAGACAAGTCTAGTCTAAGCACACACACACACACACAAGCAGAGAACAAAGAAATAACTCAGTGAGGTGGACGAAGAAAGAACGTATAGAAATTCATGACTTGCCTCAGCATTCATCGTCATCTTCATCCTCATCATTCCTTCCCATTGTTTTCCTTTTTACTATCTGCTTTTAAAAAGTGCATGGACTATGATATCATCATATGTATCAAAGTTAAGCATGCATTCAGCAAGGGTCTCTGTGCATGTGGGAAGAAGAAATGAAAGAAATGCTCTGGCCAAGGGAAGAATATGAAATGAGGTGAGAACAACCTCTTATTTTCAGGCTACAAACAGCTTTATCACAAATTACCATACGTTTGTCCTCATATTATCCAAGACGCTCATATATACAATATAAAATACACACGAGTTTGTGTCCTTCTTTGGCTGGTTTACTGTCGCTCCTTTTTCGTGACACTAACTGAAAGTGTATTAACTCTTGAATGGGTGCTCTGCTCCTCGCAGATCCATTTAAACGTATATATCTTCAAGCACAGGACTTATACCAAATTATACGTGTACATAAAATGATGATTTGAAGGTGGGCACATATAGGTAAATGCACATACATGACGCATACTCGAAGAGAAAGCTACAGGAAAAAATGAGAAAAACTTGGCTATCACACAAAAGAGTGTGTAGTGAGAGGAAGAAGCAGTCTCACTCTCAAGATGAAAAAACACAAACGAGAAACGGACAAAATGGAGGAGGGGGAGATGGAGGTTAAAAAGCTGATTTTTTCTTATTTTTTTCAGCTCGTAATTCCCATCTTGAGCACCGCTTTTCTCCCTCCTCCAAACGGCTGGCTATTCCGCACGTGAGGAAAATGACAATGAGAGAGTAAGAAAAACTAGAAAGACAAAAAAATATTGACTTATTCTAACAGAAGGTTGAGAAGCGTGAAGGGGGGCATGTAAAATGCAAGGTGATTCGTTGTATGCACAATTTACAAGCATAAAAAGCAAGGAAGAGACGGTGCAATTCTCTTGTGATTTCTAGCTACACTCTTGTTCATCAAAGTCACCGATAATTGGGCCACATATCGATTCGTGGGCTAGACACACCTTGGCTTAAATTGCCGAACGCCTTACGTAAATGCTACCCATACACACGAAATGTTTAAAGGAGGATGAGCGATTTTAAACATAATGGAAACTGACATTTTCCTGTGGATATTTTATGGAGCTGAACTTTTCCGCGGAATTCATAACAGTGGCACATTAATGTAGACTTTCTCTGAACTATTCTTAATATGATAAGAGAAACAAGGTAGGATACGAACTTACTTAAAGAGTTAAGACAAAGAAAGAGACGGGCAATAAATACTTTATGAAAAGATCACCAATTTATTAAGAAAACTGGCACGATTGAAAACGATTATGGTAGAGCAGTATAGCTGTATGCAGATGACCTTTTTGAATATATTTTTAGGAGGCGCTATTTGTATAAAGATGGAATTATATTTCGATTGGGCTCGAATATCATCATATCTCTAATCGAAATATTATATAGGGATAAAATTTTGATGATATGAAATTTGACGAATGTGGGAGGAAGGAGGGATGTGTGTATTTCGATGGATGATAGAGAGAGAGAACAAAGGTTGATGAAAGAATAGGTTCACTTTTCATATTTCCTCCTCACACGACCAACTTATTTGATGATAATGATTCACACAAAGAAGTTGTGAAAAAGGAATATGCAATGCAATGGTGTCAGAAGCATGATGAGCAAGAAACTGAACAAGAAGAAAAGAGTCGTCAAATGAGACATGAATGGGTGATTACACGTACAAAAAATTGAAATGATGGTAGTCGTGGCGAAGGTGGTGGTGGTAGCGGTAGTGGAATTTTAGGTGAATTCCCCCTCCTTTCTCTGACTTTCAAGATCGTCTTTTAACTACATATGCATTTGTACTCAAATATATATATTTACGTTATGTGTGAACGTCTTCAAAAGAATCATTGATAGACTCCTTTGACAAAGTGATGAAGAAAATGTGCAGATGTACATGCATATATGATCCTATCCTCGCCTATAGACAACTATAAAGCGAAATAATGGAAATAATGGCATATTATTATTGTGAATGAAATAATGGAAATGATGTAAGGAGTAGATACTGCACTTTCCTTCTTGTAAAATGTAAAGTTATATTTATACGGGAGAAAGCAGGAGAGAAAACGAGAGAGAAAAAGGAAAGGTGAATGCAAATATGAATGACTCGAGGGACTTAAGACGGCAGAACAAAAAAAAATACTCGGCAACACAAATGCCATAGAAAAAAGTTGTCTGTCTGCCTTCCAGAGAAGAACAAGAAGTGGTGGAATAGTGAGCTGGAGAATCTTCTTCTTGATGTTGACGACGCAAAGGAGAAGATAGGAAGTTGATGACGATGATGGCTGCGGCGGTGTGGTTTCATATCTTTCTCTTTCTCACTTCACCACTTTTTCCTCTCCTCTTGTCAGAGAGTGGTGCGTGCTACTGTATAATATATCCATGTGAGGATATGCATAGGCATATCACTTGCTTATAACACCCATCAACATCATCATATCAACACTCGAAAACACACTTGTAATATGCATATTAGTGACTGCTTTGTAGTACTACAATGTATTGATAATATTCATCGTAGTGGCGATGGTGGGAGTGAAAACAGTAATAATAAATGCCAGTTGTCAAACATATAGCAGTTCGCTTCGTTACCCCGTCGTCGCGAGGCAATATTATGTTTATTATGCTTTTGGCACTAGTATCGTCATCTCCGACGACGTCGTTTATAAAGTATATTTTCGCCGTGAGAAAAATATGTAGGAACTCACTGGTTGACTGACTGACTGCTACTACTACTTTTAGCTCACTTTTGTTCGGTGAGAGTTAGTGGTGACGGTGATGTAGAAGGATTTTGATCATGATGATGATCAAAAGTTTATAATAATAGGAAAAGAAAGAAATGATCATCAGTGTGATTATTATGCCAGGATGCTGGTACAGTAAACTATAAATAAGAATTGTATCTAAATTTGAAAGAAAAATGTTAAGTTGAACAAAATTTCTTTTCTTACAATTATTTATCGAAACTTTTGGATAAAAACGAAACGATAAATTTTATTGGAAAGTATTTGCTAAAAGAAGTGACAAGGTAAAGCAAATGATGCAAAAGTTGTTTTAAGGTCGAAAATAGGAAGCATATAATTCTTTTCTTAACGTGATACTACTCAAAAAAAATTGAATTATAAGGAATTGCTCAACATTACATGAATGCAAGCTATGATACCATTTTAAACAACAGTAAAAAGGTGATATAATGGGATTTATACGTATAGCACGCAAAATATATTTAATGCAGTTTCCTATTGCGATGCAGGAAAAGCCGTCACGTTGCTGCTGAGAAAAATGTCATAATATTGGAATGTGGAATAAATTGTAGGCGGCAATGGGGCCCTCTCCTTACTTGCATGCACTCATGTATTCCCCCATTGTCTGATGAAGTAAAAGAGTTTAGTATGGGGCTAAAATGACAGAAGTGCAAAAAGGTTCACGTTGACATTCTAAGAAAGACATTTAACAACGCAGCTCCTTCTTTGCTCTTCTTCATCTTGCGTCTCTCTCACGCACACTTATTCATTCCCCCGTTGACATTTATGAATCGTTCTCTTTTCGTCTCCACACAAAATCTAGGCATTACGTTTTTAGAGGTGTTCTCCTTATACTGAGATCCCATAATGCAACAACGTTTGCTATGATATTGCTAAGTTACAGAAGCAACATTATCATCATCATTACTATGGAATTTATATGGCCTCTGCCATTTTCATACACTATGTAGTAGCTTTAGCAAAAGAATGAAATGTGAAAATTTGCCTAGATTTTACTCACTAGTCAGAGGTGACAATCACAACATATTATACAGGTATTTATGCGTTTAGGAAATTAAACTAACTGACTGAGATCATTTAGGTTATTGCGTATATTGTAATATAAGAATGGATAGTAAATAGAGAAATCCATGAAACTTCTTTCGAGAACAATCCTTAGACTAAAAATTTGTTTCTACATACAATGTAGGTAAGCACTTTTATAAGCAACATTATCGTTTCCACATGAACCCATAAAAATACACCCGTAAAAAAAGATTTTTTGGACATACTCTTTTTTGGACTTTTTCACAATATCTAATGTTGTGATTCGTTCTGCTCCAGCTCTATATGTGTAGGTAACTAGTAACTGTGCCGGCACCACCAGATAAGTGAAAAGACGAGTGGAATGCGTTTGACACGGGTGACAATTTATCTCTGTTATTTTAGCTCAGCACGCTGTCATACCACCCACAGATCAGATCAGATCATTTTATGCACACCCTCAGTCTATATTTATGCGACTAAATGCAACAACAGCTCAGAGATCAAACAGGCTAAAAGTATATTTGTAGTAGAGGTAGTTGTTGCATTGTAATCGTACTGGCAGTGGCATGCCTATGCACACCCATCTTGTTATGATTATTACCACGGTTACTATTATGGGTGTCGTTACGGGTCTTACGTACTCTTGCGATTAGCTAATCATTTCACTATGTGAATCTATCACAGACAGAGCCCTATAGTGCCTCCTTCCTGATGAAATTTATTCAAATGAAATGAAACTGTGAGCGAGCAATTTTCGTGGTATGCAAATTTTCTCCTAAATTTTTACGTTGCGTGGCGTATGTAAAGCTTTGAATCTCTTTCGTGTCCATGAATTTCTTCTCATCATCAAGCTCTTCTGGACCTCTATTTAGTGGCAGTAAATTAAGTAAGAAATGTAACACGGAATTTTATATGCGAACAAAGCTGTTTTGTAGTGTAGAGGTTATTGCTGCTCGCATGATTATGTGACAGTCTAGTGTGCAGCGCTAGTTAGTACCAGCATCGTCATCACAATATCATGCATACGGAGTCCATTGTGTGAACATTTGCTTCATTCAAACAATGCCAGTAAGAGGCAGGGGGTAATACGGGCGGGCGTTTATGGCAAACAATAAAATTTCTAACAAGGGCGAAAATTCAAGTGAAAATACCAAAGAGAGAGATGAAAAAGAAGCCTGGAAAAAGGGAAAATAGAGAGATGAACAGAAATAATAAGAGGCAGTCATAGTTAAACATAATGCATACCTACATTATATGTATTATTATGCGTCAATACCCTCTTTGCACTTCTCTCGAAAGCAAGCACGAGAGAGCGGAAGAGTGGCTGTAGATTGTGCACAAGAAGTAACTAATTCACTCGCTGCTGCTCACAGACGAATTTCCTATACGTGTACGTTCTAACATAACAAAACACACGCGCACACACACACATACACACCAAATCTATATTGTATATCTGACACACACACGCATTTCCCTTTCATATAGCTAAGCTAATGTTACATGCATCCATGTGCTTACAATAACCTTCTTTCCATCTCGAGGAAACAATACAATTTACAAAACAGTTCTATGCTACTATTAAATTAGGAAATACAAAGCTGAAGTATATGCATCTACGTACATACATTTATACAACTTTCTTCCTCCAAATTCATGATGATTGTGTAAGAGCAAGAACGGCCGCACCGTGCCATGACGGTGTGAAACGTACCATCAAGATAGATACACATGACAAGAGGCAATGTGAAAAGTGAACAACGATTTTTCTCTATCAACGTTTTCTCCCTCGTCTCCCCATTTTCCAGCTGGATTGTTTGTATGGAGGCACCAACAACACCAGCAGCAAATGCAAAGGAGAAAAAGTGGCGCTGCGATTCCCGCACCAGTAGTTATAACACCATACACCACTAACACCACATATCATATACAAAGTGCATGAGCGTACTTTTGCGTTTGATTTTCGAATTGTGAGAGGAGGAAAAGAGAAGAAAAGGAGACAAGAAGAAGAGGGAAAATGTAACAAAGCATAATATAAGTGCGGATCAAGACATTATGCTCAGTGGAATGAAAAGCGGAGTTGACATAAAGAGAAAGATGGAGGCAAATTGGAAAGAAGTTGTAGAAGTGAAGTGGTAGTGAGTAGGCCAATGCCATGCTACTTATAAGTTAGTATATAGGGTATATACATACCCACATAGGAGATATTATTGACTCTACAAATGTAAGTGTACTGCTGTGAACGGGTTAAGAGGGTATGGGTAAAAATATTATTATTATTATTAGTTTTATTGTTATTGTTATTATGCAGCAGAAATAGTACAGGGAGAGAGAAAGAAAGCTTCTTTTTTTTTTTTTAAAAAAAAAAAGGGTTGCAAATTGGATCCCCATCTCAAGACGGTGAGTAGTGAGTGCTATGAAAGTTTAAGAAGAAGGCTTCAGGGATAAGTGAGTACAGAAGAGAAAGGGTGAGAGAGAGAGAGTGCACTTACATCACACAGCTTTGTGTGTGTGCATGAGAGTGGCTTGAAATACGTGGTCGTAGATTTTGTTGTACGTCATCATATGAGTATTTCTGGTGTTGTGTACATTTCTACTTTTCTTTGTATGCATACATGCCTGTCATTGATTCATTCATCATCATGATGCAAAGGGAAAGTAGGAAGAAATATAGGGGTTAGATTTCAAGTAGAATCAACAAAAGCCACCACATGATCCTCCCATTTGGCACTTGACTAATTTTGGTTGTAGGGAAAAGTAAGGTAGAGAGCCGAAATAATAATAAGTAAATGAGATGGAAGACTTTTTTTTAGGTAAGATTTGTGTGCATGGTTGGGAGGATTGAGCAAATTCTAGAGAACCCTCTGACAATTAAAAATTTACAGATCAGTGCTCACTAAACTCATGATTAGCGTGTTATGATGGAGCAGACAGTAGGGAAAATCTTTTAAGTGGTGCTACAGTGTGTACAACGAGGCTAAAGAAAGTTGGAAGCTTTTTTACCAGAGAAACTGAATGAATAATTAAGGAAGTAACTATGAAACAATTATAGTTAGTCAAGAAGACGATTCTAGGAACTACTCAGCTGGTTCTACATTTTCTATAAAAAGGATTTAGTCAGCATAACTTTACGCAGTATATGGCCAGTTACTATTAGTAATGTAGTTTTATGCATGCTTAAACATACACAAAATATAAAACTATTTGAATAGCGCACTCGACTATGGCATACTCGTACACATTTAGGTAGATAACTATTACCGAGACAATAGCATCGATCAGAAAGAAAGATCATAATCTTGTGATTCTTGTGGGATTCCAAAATTAAGATCACTGACAGCATACACAGCGCTTGCGATAAGGAGTAATTGAGATTATACTGTGTAACATAAAACGTATGCATTATTATACACTAGCAACCTTATCTATCCAAAATATACTATGCTGGTCTGAATAACGGATCCATACCATCGAATTTGACATTTACTCTGAAGTATAATTTGATTAAACACAAGAATCCTAAACTTGGCTGTACTAAGGAAATGTACAATGGGTATGCCACAATTACACTAACATCATTTTCGTTTCGCTTTTCGTACTACAAATACAGGTGCATCACATTTCAGAACAAAGTACAAGTACAATCAAATCAGTATAGCATAGAATCGCTAGAGATTTAATATTTTTTATTAGAAATAATGCCACTGTTCATTACTAGTGGTTGCATTGTACAATTGTATATACCTCCTCGCAATTTGATTTTGAAAACAACGGGATAACCCACGTTGAGTATTTATTGATTAGGTTTTGGAGGCAGCAAATGCTGGCTGAATTCACTTTTCTAAAATTGTACATTGTTTACATTATACAGACCTTTGACATTGCTCTTTTAATTAACTGATCCCGTCCTCGTTTGCCAACCTATTTATTTAAACAATGTGCCTACTTTTTAAAAGTAGGTAAATCGACGGAAAGTACTTCAAAAAAGGAATGCTCCCCTCTACTTACTCTTTCAGGTCGCCTAAAACTCGTCACAAAGCGTAATTGGAGCGTGTTTTGCGAACAGATACATTTTCCAATTGAAAGAGTATAATTGTTTTGATCAAAATGACCTTGGCTAATCCAAATTACGTACGCAATCGTGTGAAGCAACGCAGCTAATTAGATTCACAGACAAGAGATATAAAAGGGATTAAGTACGTGTTGTTTTGTAAACATTACCATAGCCAGACTACAACTCTTGCTTACAACATTTCTGCATTTCTGCTGATACAGACAGACATGATCATCATAACATGTTCATAGATACCTTATATTCTTCATTATATTATTCCCTTCACTCTGCACTCTCTCTCTAAATAAAGATACATAAGAGGCTCACATGGATACAAAAAAGCTGGAAGCTGAGCTCACTGAGCTGAACACACATTCCTAGAACTTGTTAGTGAATCATATCATATGGAGGAAGGCTGCATGGAGAACGAAGAAACAGAGACACGCGTTTTTACACAACTACTTCTACTCTATTTACTTTTGTGTCAAGCTAAAACAGGATGTAGCAATGGGAGAAGAACAAGAAGAGAAAGTGGGTCCATTTCTCCAACTAAGCACGTTCGTTTCGTTAAAAAACAGCGTGGTACATAAACATTCATCATAATCAGCTATCTAAAAACACTGAAATGTTTATTTTTAGTCTTAAAAAAATAAGTGTTTGATGACGAGGCAATGAGAAAAAGTAGCTTAGTATATATATTTGTTTGGACTAATAATATATTAGCAGTAATTACCTATATAATTTTACTCGTGTGTCATCGTCAACATGGACTAACAAGAAAATGTCAGATTATGAAGCTCGCTAATGAGATGTGATGGTCCCTGTTTCTCTATTTACGGAAATTGATGAAGAAGAGAGTAGGAAGAGAAATGATGAAATAAAATGCGTATGGTATGAAATAATGGAACATTTCTCTTGACGACTTTCTTTAGCATGACTACCGTGTATGTGCACACTGATATGAATAGATTTAGCATTTAAAGCAGAATGTGACGATGATGCTCCTTGTAAAGATGAAGAAGTACTACTGGAGCGATAAAGCCAAACAGATACACTCTCGTTGGGTGTTGTTGGGCTTCTTCTTGAAAACGTGGAGAATGAGAGAGAAAAAGAGAGTAATCAAAAAGACGAGGACGCATTGAAAGGAATGATTGATGAGGGCCCAGGTGAGGGTTGTCTCACTGATGATGATGACGATGATGATACGGTAAGTCTGTATGTTATATCTTCATGTGGAGTTGTGCGAAGGATAGGTGAATGGAAACAACATAGTACATAATGTACATAGTAATACCTAAACGCATAGTGTTTTGTGTATATTTAGCAGAGGAGGAAGGGGCGATGGAAAAAGAGAGTGAGACTGTTCAAGTGAAAAATCGATCATCTGAATGGGAAAGGTAGTAATAATACGAAGGGAAAGAAGCCTCAAGCTAGACTTTCCTGTTTTTCATGTCCATCCATTTTGTATTTGGAAACATGAACTGTAATACACTTTTAGTGTTTTATGATTTTGATTGGTTTCTTCTACCTCATATGCTTTTACTATTTTAATGTGTGGAAATAAATAAGAATTGAAGAGCTAAATAATTACATGATATTTTTCTTTTAGACTGTTAGTATTATGCTTAGCTTAGTTTTACGAGGAATCCAAGTTCGTTTATCTGAAATCAAGACATTGAACTGATTGCAATTGTAGTGTTGAAACAACTATTGAATCAAAATTTTCCGTTGAAACACTCAAGTTTTAATCTATAAAAGGAATCTTTTAGAAAAGATCGTGGATACAATAAGAAAGCAAAAACTCACATGTCTATGAAACCATGTCATTTGGTTATATGTATGTGCTTTTTACACAATAGTTTCAACCATGAATTTAGATACACGGATAAACTGTGTCATCCTCGATCTAAACTGTACTTGTAAAAAATACTAAACTTTATACCTGACTAGTTGCATATTACTTCCTCTCTTTTCACCCGGTTTTCCTTCCGACCAAATGCTTCCATTTCCTTGAAATTAAAATCTGCGATTTTTGGCTCTTATGAATTTTGAAGTATTACTTTGTAGCACCATATTTAGTGATAAGTATATTGTCTTGATATTGCATAGGTACTGTATCCCTAAAATAATATTAATACGGAGTTGGCAGAATGTATGTTTTAGAGTGTATTTTAAGGTATGTGCAAATTTTCTTATTTTCATCTGCATTTTTTCAAATGTACGAGAAGTGCGAACCTACGTTGTGCAATTTCTTTTAGGTGAATGGAACACCAAGAAAAGGCTTTCAGTGTACAAACGGATCTTGATCATTCACGCCACCGTCATTTCTTTGCTGATCCACATTCAGGCATATTTATCTATCCGGGTCGACTAATGCATGATACTTGTAACCGGTGTAGGATTGTTGGTACAGAGGAAACGTGTACGCAGACATGAGTGAATACACGAAAACAGGACGGAGAAGTCTCAGTGAAAGTAGCGTTTTTTCTGCATGAAACCAGCAATTGTGTGATGATGTCTCCTTGTGCACTGGAGAATAAGAATAAGGTGGCGGCAGTGGTGGCAGCGATGTTCCACTTTCGTGAGCCAAGACAAAAATAATACCACCACCGCTACTGCTGTTCGCAAAGTCATAATATCCCTACCAGGTCTTGAATGTGCCATATAAATACATATTATTTACCACCTTGCCCAACGCTCGAAGTGAAACTTTTGCAAGCAGGCAGACACACCAACAGAGCGAATGAGGTGGTAGGCTTTTTAAAGATCCAGTGAGGACACGCTAAGATGATAGTATGTAATGTCTTGAATTTGCAAAAGGCAACAAAAACAAGGAATGAAACACGTATTCACGAAAACGACCTGACGAATGGATTGAATGCATGCATGCAGAATGCAGGGTGGGATAATATGGCGACGTAAGAAGAAGAGAAAGAATATTAGAGAGCTGGGAGCTCTCTCTCTAGCAGATAGATGCATGTTCTTATATCAGGTATTGTCATGCTACATGGTAACCCTTTACTTCCGTATTATTAGACATTTTGTTTGGTAGGCACATAGACACGTTTTCCATCTCATATTTATATCCTTCACATCGGTCGCTGTTGTACGATGATGATAATCATTCCTGTTACTTCTCCTATATTCCTAGAGAGGATTCACTGGATTCTATATTCACGGCATTTACATGCTTCTCTCTTGTGCTCTCAGTTCCTGGAGAGCATTAATGATGTCTTCATATGAACCTATTCCCTCTACTTCCTCCACTTATTCGTTAACCACACATACACACAAATTTACAAGGTTTCCTTTTACTGCTACAGCATAATTGTTATTCATACGATAAAACCTAATGCTTTTGCACATGAATATTATACAAGTCTATATCATTATAGCTATAGCAGCAGCAATAATTCCTCCTCTTCTTTAGATTACCATGAGTATTTACCAAAAAAAACTTGTATTCATAACCATCACAATCTTTTAGATCACCACCCCAGCGTTCCAAGTTGAATTCCAACAAGTACGTTAAGCAGTTGGTTTGTTTCCCGTGACGAGAAAAGCAAGCTTCGTGTGCGACTGAGGATAACATCGGTTGCAGAACTGTAATATAATTTGTTCATAATATGTTTAAAATGTTGAGTGCAAGCACCCTAGAAAATGACATGCAACACGGATTGCATGAAGTGAAACTAATTTCCATTCCCTCCCGCTTCCTCACAGGAATTTCGCCAGTCAGAGGAACATGATCAATTAGTATTGGGGTTCCGGTGCATTATCCATTGTGGGTTTTTAAGCAGCAGCAGCTATTTGACTAAGAAAGCTGCACACTATTCTGCTCACCATAAAATGAAACTTTGTTTAAGTAGTTCAATTGAAAAGCACACTTGGTAAGAATTAGTGGCACGGGTTTTGATGCCATATAGACTGCAATAATACTTTACAGTTTCAGATAATCTGCTCCCACTATTTTGTCATAAATGGAACATACAGTAATGCCACATGTCAAAAACTGTATTTATTTCGTTAAGTCATATAAGATGGATTACTGCCTTGTGAGCTTTTATTCCTGAAGGCAGATGCCATATTTACGTTCATACTCTGCACGTGTCCAATTTTAAAATGTATACAACATGTAAGTATGTGTGTTGAACAGCAATTTCCAGTTGGCTAATAGAATAATCTCCATTAAAATAGTGGTTAAATGTCATAGTTGAGGTAGCGAGCCGACCTTTCTTATTTCGATGGCTTAACTTAAAAACAAGTTTTATCGATTCCAGTTTTGCTAGCACATTCAGTACAAAAGTATACATGTTATAATGTAACATAAAAATTACAATAAAAGCAATCAAGCAATTTGAGTTGCTCGGCATTTCAAGAAAATTAAATAGTTGTAGTAAGTAATTTAGTTTGTTTCTGGTTATTTACCCTCATATGAAACAAAGAACTGCCCTAAATATTTTTCATGTTCATGTGTCTCGTAATCTTCGGAAATGACTTTGCCCTACATTCCCACCACCTTTACTTGCCCTTTGTGGAATATATGTGACGTAGGTATTACAACGCTACCAGTTTGTACATTTATGCCGGAAATACGACTACCTCGTGTCAATCTTAATTCGTATCACGGTCATTCTGCATTCATCAGGTGGAATTATAAAGCAGCAAATTGTAAGCGTATGTAACAAAGACACCAAGTGACTCGACTGTTTTAAATTGGCCGTTCTTTCATTTTGAATACTCTATGCAGTAACCTGAGTATGTCGAATGGGAAAATGAAAGCGAATTAACACGTCTTATGTACACAGTACAGCAGTAAGCAAATTGCTGGCATGACCACAGCAAACCATTATACCAATGTTTACTAGATGGATTTTAAGTACTGATAGTATCATCCATGCGTAATGCAAAGGATTAAAAAATAAGCTAACTGACAACTTTTCAGTGAAAAGGAAAGCCACTGTGCCCGCTAGTGGGCATTTGTAAAAGAAAAATATGAATTAAATTTTTGCGTGTCGGAGTTAAACAGTTTGAGAACGAGAGAGTTCATTTAGACAAAAAATGAGGAGTAAATTGAGTAAAATCAGAAACCTTTCTGGTTTATGCGCAGGTATATATTATTTTTTATTATTATTACTGACATTTCTAGTGAGACAAGGAAGAGGAAATTTAGGCGTGGTCGCTATGTAGCTTCCCTACATATAATTACCGGAGTAGTATGGCATAATAAATGCTTTGGAAATATTCTTCTCAGAATAAAAAAAAAACACCTTTATGCATAACGCATTAATCAGTTTCTTTGCGTATAGCTTTAAAGTAACATTAGAAGAAAAAAGACAAACAAAAAGTTTTCACTCAAGTGTCAAGTTATAACAAACGATGGATCACTTTGTTGTTTTTTTTTGTGTTATAACATTCGATTTACTTTGAATATTATTCTGATCACAAATTCGAGCTGATGGTTTCGTAGAATTATGGTTAAATCTTCGATTTGTTCTTTGTGAGTGCAATGAACGGGTAAAGCAAAACTAAATGTTCCATACGGTCATAATTACATAATTGCTATATGTATGTAATCTATTTAAAACGCATCACTTGTGCACTTTTCGACCACCAAACTAGTAAAAATGATAAATGACGCTTTGAAACAAAACAAGAAAAACATCAGCAGGATTTCTGCTTTTGTTTGAATATTCTATTTTGTGTATTTTGATGATTGCAAAGATTTTGAACGAGTTAAAAGGACAAAAGGCTTGTGATATCAAAACCAGGCGCTTTCACTCTTTGCTGCCTTCCCATCCACCAGCGAAACGGAAGCTCATTTTTTTACGAATGAACACCAATGCTGTAATGCGATAGAATAGATGTACATTATCCTACACGCTTTGTACATTCTTGTACTTTATATCAATCATCTTCTACCCCATTGCATAATGAATAATGTTGAACAGACTGTGTTTGTGAAATCAAATCCCAAGAGTGAAATGTATTTACAAAATTTACAACAATGTCTGGGATGATCAAACTTTGTATTGTCCTGTATTTCTGTTAGCAAACCAAATAGGAAAAGAATAGGAGACAGTCATGGTCACCCATGAAATTGAGGGAAAGGCGATAAAATATCACCACTGGACACGAAAATTCATCCGTCAACCCTTTTACACGAGACCAGTAGAGCAACCAGTAGCAGACTTGAAGTCAAACAAACAAAGCAGCTTTCTACTTGTTTGTTTGCGTACATCCATCCGTATCCGTACGAATAGAAAGCAGCAGCAGATGTACGGAAACTTGTCCGGAATAATGTTGGTTTTGTAAGCGGAGGAGTGAGTAAATTGTGCATTCAAATCCAGTGCTCACTCATATAGAAACACATAAACAAAATAGAAAAATATAATATGAAAAATCCTCTTACTCGCGATTAGTTGGATATATAGGAACAAAACATGAAAGAGTTTACTCAGAAAACAACAACTTCTGACTTTGAGCTGCCTATCTAAACGAGACATTTCATGTTTTTGATTTTGCAAGTAAACAACGTCAAGAATGGATGAGATTTGAATTGCCCTCGGTCACAATTCAAAATTCTATGGAAGAGTAACAAATCGAAAAGGCTTGCTGTAGATATATTTTTATTATTATTATGGTGCGGCATCATCTATTTATTTAAGTCATTTCATGTCTGGAAAATTGCGTGTGTGCGTGCGTTCCTGTGCGTCGCCTGCTAATATATGTTTCCATGATCATGTCGACATATTTCTCGTAAAAGTGAAAGTAGCACTATCAACGGTTTCATAATATTTTGTTTTTCTCTCTGTCTTCTTATTCCTTTGCTGGTTGATAGCTGTGGTGGTGACGGGAATGAGATAAGCTATAAAGCAGAACTGTAACTTGTACAAATACGTTGAGAGGAGAAAACGCACATTTTACAGTCCATGTGGCTCTCAAACAGACAGGCACAGAATCAGCAAAGATCTTTTTATTGGATTCAGAGAGAATCTCAACTTTTGCTTGTTGAAATATGTTTCCTGTGTTAGCCATTTAATTCTCGAAAGAGGGAAAATCCTCACTCGTTGGAAACGATTTTGAGGGCTGGAATTGTATGGGATTTGAGAGTGTCCAAAATGTGATAGCCGTCGTTACTGGGAGGCTCTAGCTTATAGCATCTATGGTATAGGTATTTGTGGACATCTGTTGAGAGGCAGTATAAAAACGCCAACCTCTCCTAATATTCCACCGTCTACAGAGGGACTCCATACTTACATATTACGTAAACATGTCCATCGGGAAATGCATTCCTTTTCTCTCAGGCCACCCACATACATGTTCGGTTTGCATGCAGGGTATATTTGTACATACATTAATATAAAATACATAGCTACATGAAATGCTAGTAAGACGGTGAAACAGGAGAGCGTGGAACTTGCACTGCTGCTGGTGCTGCTTTTCTTCTCCTACCACAACTTCTACATATACTTTCTTTGAAATCAATAGTCAAGGGTCGTTCCCTGTCATAAATTGGGTACACTAGACAAGGAGCATCAGCTGAAGTAATGGCAGTAGAAAAGGCTAGATTTGTTCTAGCTAGCTAGTTGTAGCTTGTAAGTAGGAAAAACAGCCCAAAAAGAAGAAGAGTCTTAACTTTAGACAGGATCGCTAACTCTCACTCGCTTTCATCCAAAAAAAAGTAAGGAATTATTATGGGAACCGTCTTCCTGCAAGGAAGAAGCAGTCAGATGAAAAAAAAACTACTTTTTCCACCAGTCTAGTTCAAGGTGTAAAATTAAGGTGCCTTAAACTGACACAGGTATGACGGTTTTTAACAAAATGTGTTAGTTAGCACATGTAGAGTTTGGAAGCATTAAATGAGCTTTACATTTAAGCAATCGCCTTTTTATTTAAAAGTCCAACTTTTTACTTCAACCATTCCTAATCAATTCCCGTGGTACCAGACTGAGAATCAATTTTCGTACTTTTTTCTAGGTCTGCTCAACTCCTTCGCTTTTCTTCTTACCAATGAGATTACTTTCCCTTTTATGCTCCCAAAGTCTTCATCCGCCCAGCCATACACACACTTACACGCACGCACCAGATTATTCTTTTATCCTTGACTGTTACATGTAAAGTAAGTTTTTAAATAGGAACTCTGTATATAAGTGGATATGGTAGTAATATCTACCATTCCACTTTAGGATTTAAGCTTGATGGTTGGTTTGGTGGTAGTCCTTCTCCACTCGAGCTCCTCATAATCATCATCATGATCCACATAGATTTCTACGCAAAAAGCAGCTATTCGCATCATACTCACCGGTTTTCAACTTGGTTGGATACTTGTCCAAATTTATCCCTCACTACAAGCATCACATCACACAGCATGAAGGCCTATCTTTCCATCATCTATTATATCCTTCCTCTTTTTTTCTTATTATTACATTCGCAACTTTTTTCATGGTATTTTTACTTTTTGCCTCTGAAAAATAGAGCGCCATGCACTTCGCTCATTGTTGCTCTCACAAATATCTGTATTTACTGGCTGGTGTACGTTTTTACTAGGTATATGGTAACTTTGTTCAGAGGGAAGAAGAAATGTAATGGAAGGAAGAGCACAAGCGGCACCGCTGGTGTTGGTAGTGATAGAAGTGGTTTGTAGTACGAGGACGAAGAATGAATGACTACTTGCATTATCGTTATCTATTTAAAGAGCTCATCCCTTTTTTATGGAATGCAAGGAAGTAGAGTGGTCGTAGCAGCAAGAGCAATGGGACTGGCTTTTTGTGGATTTTTACGCTGTTTCAGCATCCAGAGTTTTTGCAATGGCTCCCTAAAAATAGTCTTATTGGTTGTTACCCACTTTCTTACAACACACTTGGATTTTTACTACCTTCTCCCTCGATACTATACTTTTTGCATACTTTCAGAGTTACATGATTACATTGAGATTTTTACTTTTACTTTCGATATTGCCAATGAAGTTGGTCGTTTCACGATTTTATGAGATGGACTTACGATGGCTGCTTGAAACAGATGTCGCTTTCTAAGAGGCTGGTTGGATCCCATCTTAGTTGGGCAGCAGGCCTTTAAATGAAAATGTATACCGAAAGCATGTAGACGGGATACAGTATACCGCAAGATGCGAAAGATCCTCCTTCAAAAATCAATCAACTTGCTGGAAATTTGTAATTTGCCGTAATGGACTGGTGACTGGTATGGTGTATGCACTACACGAAATTTGAAATGTTTGCAAAAGGTATCTTACTTGTCATACATGATCTTTACTGTAGCATTACATCATTGGGCTTCACTTCTCTGGGTAATCTATCGATTTCTTTCATGCATCAACCGAAATACTTTCTGTTGTAAAAAGATTTTGCAAATTGATTTGTACCAAAGGAATCTCCTCGAATTTACGTCAATATATTTCAATTTTTGAAGCTCAGTGAAATCCTCCCAGGAAAACGGGAACGCATTTTTCTCCTTTCTTTACAGTATTTTTTTTGTGAAAGAGAAAAAACCTCTTATTTTTCGGCCAATTTCTAAAGGATTTAACCACCAAGGGGAAAATCCTTCGATTCCGATTATTTCTTGAAAACTTCTCTCTCTACATTTTATATTAAACTGGTAACAAACGCACATACACACAACAAGCACAAAGTCAAGCTCATATACTGATGTGGTTAAGAAGAAAAGAAAATCTTCCTTTAAAGTAGTATAAAAAGATCCTCATATCCTTACAAGTACACACACTATTTTATGTTTTATTTCTTCCTTTTCTCACTCCTATTATTACCCTTCTTTTCAATGCCTTTGTGTGTATGTGTGCGTATATAAGATAGTAAGAGTGAAAGGAGACGCAGACGAAGAGGATTTTTTTTTCAGTGACAGAAAATCCGGTGCAAGTCTGAGGAGGGAAAACCAAGCCAGTATAGTGGAATATGTATTATTATTCTTCTTTGCGATAAAAGTGTAGAAATTCCATTGTGGGATCAAATGCAACACAACGATTTTTTGTCGGACAGTAACTAGCGCACTGGTTGCTGATGTGACACTGGTGACGACAGCGATTGTCAGATAACAAGGGGAGACAAAAATGCTATCTTGTCTGCATTTTCCATTAGTTTGTTATAACTTATAAGTCTAACATTCCCATTAGTTTTCTATTGTTTTTCTCTCTTTCCAATTTATGTGGACTGCTGAGAATTCTACTTATAAAAAATAAGGTGATAGCAGTAGCACATGCATAGACAAGGGGTTTTAGCAGCACGACTGTACTTTAGAAAATAATGAAATGAATGGGAAGAGGAGAAAAAGGAAAAAACGTAAGAAATGTGGTATCATACGCGGAGGAAAAACTGTGAGAGAAAATAATTGTTAAAAAGGGAATAGAAGGAACAATAAGTAGAAAAAGCAATAAGTAGGAAGCACAGTAGAGAAGAAAAAAGCGGAAGAAGAGAAAAAGGGTTTCTTTAGATTTTTTAGTTTTTTGGTCTGCTAACAACAGTTCACCGCGCTAGCTAAAAATACTTGAAAATATATTTACTCTACTTTTCCATTTCATCAGACCTTTCTTTGGTTGCTCACATTTAGGCCCCCAACTACATCCATCTATCCATCTGTATGCAGGCATACATCAATATAGGAGCAGTCGTACCAGTGTAGCAGCAGTAACAAAACTGCTATTTTGCTGTGCTTGTTAGTTTTCAAAGAGGAATATTTTTGAAGGAAAGAAGGAGATTTGCTAGCCGTTGTCCTTTTTCTCCACACACACACACACCATTCACAATGTACATTGTTGTCGCTTTCTTTTCTTCTATGTGTTTCCCTGTAGTGCTACGAAAGAACTAAAGCAGCCTGTTTCTCTCCTCTTTTACGTATATCAGTCGTATATCAGTGTTTAGGTAACTCTTTATTCTCTATATGGCAGGGTTGTTAAAAGAAATGGAAGCCGGACAATGGACATTCCTCTTAAAGAGACATCTTGGAAACTTTTTTCTTTCATTTCATTTTCTCGTATTGCTATTGATATTGTACTTACACTAGTAAATACTAATACTACTATTATTATTTTTATGCTGTTTGTATAAAAAATATAATAGACCCACTGTGTACATGCTGTAAATGCTTATATGATAGAGAGGACGGAGAGAGAGCGCAAAAAATGCAGTCGCAGTGAAGATGATTGGTCTTTTTTCTTTTCGACTACTATGATTGTTGTCGAAACAGAGATAAAAAAGTGTATTCCTTTTGCTTGCTGCTGCTGCTGCTTATAATGTGGACTTTTTGTTCCTGAAAACGAGAAGAAATTACGGAAATGGTGGATCTTTGTCGTGTGGACTGTGTGAGATGAAATAATACAGATTTTTTTGAAAAAGACATATGTACATAAAGCGCACTACTACAGAGTGTATGCCGTTTTGTAGTATTTTCACTAACAGTAAGTTTTTTTCTTGGGTTGCTGGGCCCCTCTGCCGTTGAAGCTTTTTTCTACTTTTATTTCCCTTGCTTTGTGGCTGGGCATGGGGACCTTTTGTAGTAGAAAAGGAAGTAATGCTATATGAAAGGGAATAGTTGTACATAGTTTAGGTCTAGAAGTGACTGTGGTGGTCCTGAAGGACAATGCATTTTTTTCTTCTTCTGAAAGAGAGATATACTGACAGAGAGAATGGTAGTAAGGGAACAACAAGAAAAGTAGATTTGTCTTTTTTCTATTTTTTACGGGAAGCTTTCCCTTTTTTCGTTCACTTTTATTTCATTCCTTTTTTCCCTTCTTCTTGTTCTCCTCCTTACTTGAATGACTTGGAGTGAGACAAGTCCATTCTGACTTGCCGATCTAAAACTCTTAAATACCTGCTTCTGAGAGAGAGATAGACATCCAGAGATGCAAAAAGGGGGAACATAAGAGAAAATCTTAATTTTTGGGGAAAAAATGAAGGAAGACGAAAAACAAACTTTGCACACAAAAGATTCTGTTGATGCTGATATGCGACTCTCTATCTTACGCTATTTGCATTACGGGGTAATGGTGGCAAAGAAGATGATGAGGAGGACACGAATGAAGAAGTAAACAGGCAGTTGAAACCAACGACAAGGAAAAAAAACTTTTCCGTTGTGTTAAGTACCACCACAATCTCTTGTACCGTTTAGACTCTTTCCCTCGTCTAATACTATAAGTTTGAATTAAGAAAGTAAATTTCGAGTAAAATGATACGATTACTAGAGAGAAAAACAGGGAGCGTGGCTGAAGGAAAAACTGTATAGTAGTGAAAATGGTGTAAAAATGAATATTATTGCTGGTAACTATTTTCTTCATCAGCATCATTATCGTCATCATCTTCAATCTTCAACAAAAAACAAAAAGAATCGTTTTTCCTCCAAACAACTTTTTCCCCCTTTCCTCTTCCTTGGCATCTCAGAACCAGTTAAGAGGAAGAGCTTAAGGAAAACTAGAAGAAATGTGGGAATACTTGTGTGATAAATGAATTTGCTCACTTTTATTCTTTCTTTCTTTAAACATGGCAATTATGCTTGTTTGAACCCTCCCTAGTTCTGTTATTGTTGTTCTTTCGGAGTGCAGTTTCTCCAAAAATCTATAATATTTCCTTCGAGTGCATTTTTCCCCAGAGTTAAATGCATTTTAATATGTTGCATCATTACCATCGTCTATAGGATCTGTAAATAATGTCAAAAATTAGAATATCGGGGGAGACGTAACTTGCCTAGACATGTTCCCGACCAGTGAGCAGTTTTTCCCCTTGAGTAAAATGAATGCATGTATCACTAAACTCGATAATACTTGAGCTCATACCAGACCGGAGATCATGGGCCCATTATCAGAGGGAAAGTTCAAGGGGTTAAATGATACGATTCGATGTAATGGTCACAAATTGTCCATGTTAATATCCGTTGTGGCATGATCATCGTATATGCCATGGAGAGGGGGAGAGAGAAAACACGTTTCATTGCATTCATTCCCTCAGTTGGACGGACGCTGACGCAAAAAATGTTATTATGTAATGTTTCCCCCATAACATCAAGCTGACGATGGGCAGGCACACACTGTTATTTTTTCCTGTCCCCATTATGAGCTGGGCGGCAGCATGCCAGCCTTTAGATCGAAGTACTATATGTAGTGGTCACAACTAAAAAGAAATCACTCTTTTTGAGTGGCATTGCTAACAAACTCGAATTCCCCAAAAAGCGTATTTTTTTGATTATGAATATTATGAAGTGGTAGGAAAGTGAGGAGAAACCTATCTATAGGAGAAAGTTGTTTATGTGTGTGGATAAACAAATTGAGAGGAGAAACGACAAGGGATGCTTTAAAGTAACTGTTTTATGGTGTTGTATTTTTCACGTTATGCACATTTATGTAGTTTTTTTTTGTTGAGGAAATCGACAGGATCGATGTAAGTTTCATTTTGTTGGTCGTCTCCCTACTTGAAAAAAATATCGCAGTTTTATGTGCATTGTAAATGCAGAGGAGAAAAATAAAATGAATATAGGATATATAATGTTTCAGAGGAAATGAGGGGAACATGGAAGAGTCAATCGGAAAGAGAACGAAGAGAGGGAGTGAGTGAGTGAAAGACAAGGGCCATTTACACCTTGAGCTTGTCTTAGCAATTTTCAAAGAGCAAAAGCTTGAAAAAAGCATGTTCCACCGCTACCTCCAACTGAGACTCAGTCAGCATATATTAGTTTCAAGACGAAGGTATAAGAGGAAATGGAGAGAGAGAAACCTTTGCTTTGTGAAGTTTTCTGAGTCATACGCACACGCTGGTCGTTCTTCTCAAGTTGAACTCGTTAGCTCAGCTGTGTACGTGTGGGCAACAGACAGAGAGAGAGAGCTCTATGCTTTCTCTTACTCTGGTAGTCTGACAAAAATAGTGGTTTTAGTAGCAGTTGGGGTTTCATACATTCAGTATAATCTAAACTCAGCCTAAAGTATGACTCGATCGGGTGGTGAATGCATACAGTTATATAAATGTACATACATAGCTTGACATTCAAACTCGAGTGAATGATTATTGAAGGGGAATAGAAAAGAGAAAAAGAGACGTAAACGAGTCTGCTCTCGCTCGCTTTCTCTCCAGTGCCCTGTTGCAAATCACAGGGAAATTCTATTTCCTCCTTGTCAATGACACTGCACATTGACTACATAATATAATGGGCTCTTATGAATATAAGCTAGCCGAATGTTTCATATGCCTATAGACAGTAAAGTAGGTATATTCTCAAATACGCATTCACTTGTTAGGCCTCAGCCGATTCGGAGCGAAAGTTGTTTGGATCAGGTATCAAATGAAAATTACACACTTTATTTTACTACTACTGCCACTATTACTGCTATTTATTTGAGTGGAGGATGCTGCAGTGACGATGGTGTGTAGTAGCATGAACCATGGTATTAAGTGTACAGTAAACATGTACATCGTGTAACGTGTGTCTGCATCCGTATGAGAAAGCAATCAAGTACGTAAAATGCAGACGTGCACTCAAACACACATATTGCTTTCGGCTGATTGAATAGAATGAGCTTATATAGACAGGAGGAGAGAAAAAGCTTGTTTTCCGCTGAACAAGAATTCCTTTCCGGGTGCCAGTTGCCACAGCTTTGGAATGTGGTACTATTTGTAACAACAAGTGACCAATTGTCGTATAAATTTACCTCCATAATAGGGAAGTATACTTACATTATTACTATTACTGCACAGTAACAACATGTCATGGGATTCTTCTCACAAAGAAGAAGAAGAAGAAGAAGAAAAACACAACCCAGGTAGAAAGGCACAGGAGTCAGATAATGATTATGTTTTCACGGACTTTTCAAGTGAAAGTAAAAGTGATGCTTTTCTGTCAAGTCTAAAGACATTTCTAAATAGTTTGGAATCACACATAGCCATGCACGGGTATCTCCAAAAATCTACATGGTGTTATTCTTACTGGCATGATTGCTATAACATTTGAATGTACATGCTTGTTGTTATTATTTTCTTCCTAACTACCTACATACCTTCCCATTCAAAAAAGCTTATGGCCAACTGAAAGTGAAAGGTTTTTCTTTCTGAGCGTAAGGACAGTGCAATGAAAGTCATATAAACAAGACTCTTGGGAGAGGCAGCGCATTTGACAAGATTTCCCCTGGGTGTCCATATGAACAAACAGTATGAGTGCGTCTATGTGCAATGCAAACGAAAAAAACTCAACTCATTTGAGTGAATCTTCTTACTTACTTAACTTACGCCACTACGGTGTTTTTTCGAGGCACGCTCGTCCTGCCACAACACACTCTATATTTACTTGACTGTACCGCTTTTCAAGCAGTTGTGGTAATCGGCTGAATAAAAGATGCTGTGCATAGAAATTTGCGAAAATCAGCCCATTGGGAACAATGTACATGTAATGTTTCGTAGGCATGTATTTTATTTGGCATTAGGCATACACACATTTTACATTTTAAAGTAAGTACCTAGAGAAGTATGAAGTATAAGGCTTTTCCATTGGAAAAGGGAGCAGATGAGACTCTGTAGGAACACATGCACGAAAACACTGTTGCGCAATAGGAGTGTAACGGTTAAGATTCCATTCCTGTTTACTCAATGTTCTATTGACATTCTGCAAATAGGGCCCAAAAAATGCAACCTGCTACTTGCTAATGTACGAGTTTCACTCTGGCCTCGATTATTTGAAGTGAGTGTGCGAGACTGGAGAAAAAAAGGACTAACGAGTTAAGTACCTTTTATTAAGTGCCAGTGTAAACTGGTACTTTAGGAGAATGATGGTGGGGGGTGGAGAAATGTCTGTCTGTCCGTCCGTCTGTCTGTCTGTCTGTCACCACGATAACTCTCGAACGGAAGCGAATTTTTTAATTCTGATTTTTGCAATGGGTTTCTGATGACCTAAGCCTTACTGAGTTCAAAGATGGGCAGTAACGGCCACCAGAAACTGTTAGAAACCGTTATAACGGTCAAATTTTTAAATGCCGACATATGGCATGTGGTAGCTCATTCGAACGCATTTTTAATGCTCATTATTTTCCACATAAGGATTTTTCAAAATTGGTAACGGTTTGACCGTTATTAATGCTTTTCCACCATTTTGAAATAGTTACATTTTGAAATGGTTACATTTCAATTTTAGATGGACCGGCATTTGTACTGTAGTGATTGCCTTAAGAGGATAGTGCCGAAAAGTTCTGCTGTTAAAGCATCTCAGCCACATTTTTGGAAACTTCTTACGAAGACCGGACACTCGTACGGTAATAAATTTTTGAAGGGAGACTACTTACATCGTTCTTGCTTCCAACGCATAAAACGTAAAATCGAGGTCACGCATCCAATCAATATTGCGGAACATGAAACCATTAACGAGGATACAATTTTAACGCCGGAATCTGGGCTATTTTTGATCGAGAAGAAATCTTCATATGCTGTTTCAAAGTCCTTATTACGTCAGGCTTGGGTATGGACACATCGACCAAAACAAGTCATTGATGATGAAAGACTTGAGCGTGAAGTGATTAAGTATATTAAGGTACGTTGCTCGATAAAAAAATGTATAAATAGGCAAATCAAACGTTTATTAGTTTGTATGTTATGAATTTGCAGGACAATAGTTTTCCTTCATCCATGGTCAATGTAGTGCAAGATGACATTCGAGATAGAGGTTCCACTCCTGTCATAGAAGTCATTAGGTCCGCATTTTACATCGCTTCGAAGGTCTATGTTAACTGCTGGCAAAACATTCTACTTCACTGGGCGAGATTCGAAGAGAATCAAGGTACTATCCACTTCCATTTAAGAACTTTTTATTATGTTTGTATGAATACACATATATATGAATTTTATATTTGAGTGGATTTGTTATTTGTTTTCAGGAAATTTTGAGAAAGTATCGGAAATTCTCATTAATTTACTCAAAGAGGACGCATGTTTAAAAATTTTGAAGCATGTAATATTCTTCCATATTCGACAAAACAATTTTGATCGCTGCTGTGACACATTTGAATGGTTTCTTCGGAATACTCCAAGTCTAGTGGATAAAGCCTATGCCACTCTTAATTATGCCAAATTTCT